>JZLH01S0619017.1:2658-13593 GCA_001188425.1 Eucidaris tribuloides
CGGCCAAATTTCATTGGGAATCAGACTCTTATTATGCCTAAAGTATCAGTAAGATCAGAGATGTTTTCACAACCAGGCAAGTAAATTTTTCACGAAAATTGCACAATATAGTTTTCTGTATTAAAGAGATATATATATGGCTTTCATGTATATTTGTCTGTAATAAGATATTAGCCGCTCATGTTTAAGCGTGTGGACCCTGTTCACATAACAGCATCGTTATACTACATTAATTAATATAGTAAATTGTTCTATCTAATTATGTAGCAGTGTATTACAGGCACAAACGCAGTGCCTGGGTAAGCATCTTTAACGGCAGTGGGTAAAAAAAGCAAGTAAAAACACCCTGAATTTCATGAATTACACAGCAAAATCCCCGATTTCCCCTGATTTTGAAAATATGCGGGGAGGACCCTCCTCTGCACGCCCAGCGACCCTCCTGAACGATATCCACAGAGGGGGGGGGCGGCGAGGGGGGGAATCCATTTCTTCAAAATTGACAGACAGGGGACACTATATCAAATCCCCCCTACGATATTTGGTCTTGTACTAAATCCTGTACCATTTTTGGGTTTTAATGTGGACCGTTGTTGGATGTCATTTGCTTGATGTTGGCTAGGATGGCTTTTTGGAGGTTGAACTTCAGAGGCGCAGAGCGGAGATGGCTACCTCCCCCCCCCCCCGGGGGGTGCTCTTAACATGGCCTGTCTCCCACCCGTTACCAACAACCTCAGAAATGCACCCTAAACGCGATAACATATATAACCAATTGCAACCTAAATGGCGCTAACATATCAGAAAAGCTACCTAAGTGGCGGTGACTGGCCCAGGAAATCTACTATTCTGATACCTAAGTGGCGTGAACAGGGAATCCACTAATTTGATACCAAAGTGGCGTAAACAGTGAAATCTACTAATTTGATAGCCCCACCCAAGTGTCCTTTTGCATCTGACACATTATGGTAGGCATGCGCACGCCAGAAGAGATAACTTAGGCAAAATTCATAAATAAATTCTCTTAATTATCAAATGTTCATTTGGAGATTTATTAGATCCACAAGAAAATTTGCAGACCCCTAAATGACGTAATCGTAACCTAAATAGTATCCCTAAAAAGCGAAGACATGTGAGAAAAAGGCTACCCTAAGTGCAGATTGCGCAGCGAACGGTGCTGAAAAACGCTAACACTTTTCAAAAGACGTCGACGACGCGGAGGCTGCGTAAAGGGACCCTTACGACGCTTTTCTGGGCGGCGGGTGCGTAGCAGGCCGTGTGGAAGCGACCCCCCCCCCCGCCGCCCAGGAATGCTACCCTTGCCCTAAAGCTGCACTTGGGAAATTTGGGCACCTAGAGAGCTGAAATTTTTTGGTGTGGAAAAGGGGTCGTCAAAGCGGCACCTACCAGTACCAAGTGAGTTCACCCGCTCCTCTCCAGAGCCTTATACACATAATTTGACCATATTTCCTTAAAATAAACGTTCCTAAGCCCAAAACAGTCTTAATGAGTGTAGCAGCCCGAGCGCACTGGAGGGGAACACAGACACAATAACGCGCAGCGGAAATTTGGTAAGATCGGAACCCGCTTAATTACCCCACGAAAATATGCAATTACAATCCCAATGTCAGGTGTAACAGGGTAAAATAAACGGGATGACAAAAACATATACTAATTGCTCATATCCACAAAGTTCATATTCCGGGAATCACCTCGACACTGAGCATACGCATTCACAAACGAAAGATCACACTTACTCGTCATTCATATAGAATCACAGAGAAGCCCCATACATGAAAGATAACTCAATGACCAAGGTTTTAAGTTGAAATTACAAAGATCAAATATATTTTTATTGAAACATAATGATAGCCAATGAAGTGTCTTTCTCTTCTCAGCAGTAATCAATGACACAATAAATCACTGTGATTACGGGTTCAGCATTACGGGTTCTCAATATATTTGGCGACGGGACCGTCGCGCGGACGACCTCTAAAAAATTTTTCAGGTGAAAAGCGTCCATTTTTGACCAGTGTAAAAATATGCTGTGACACATATTTAAAGTCAAGGTCAATGGCAAAGTCCTTAAAGCTTTCAAATGTGTGTTTGTTCTGCTCAATTTCCCTGTTTTTAATCTCGAGATAATTATATTGTAAAGAACGAAGGGTGAATCACAAATTGTGTCAGCCTTACAAAGCAGACTGTTAAATTAAATAAAAAGGCTGTGATTTTAACTCCTTCGTATTCAAATTTAAGCATACCAAAGATTAAAAACAAGGCAAAATTGAAACAAAAGTAACGTATTTCAAATCTAAACAATGATCTGACGTTGATGGCTAGCATTATGTCAGCAAGAGATTTTTCTAATTACCATACCCCCCAGGCAGTTTTTAACTTACACAATTTTTTTTTATACACATGTAATTAACATTCCTGGTGAGACCCTATAACAATTGTCCAAAGCTTTGCCGTATAATGACTCTGTCCCATAGAAAAAAACAAAAAAAAAAAACAACAACATCCAGTTATACTGTCATTTGAAAAATACAGAACTGAGAAAAAAACCGTGCCACGGTAATTATTCTCGGACCATACAATTCTGCAATTCAGCAGTCTTTGGGGGCAAAACTGAAATGGTCTCTCAGTGAATTTTTTACTCTACATATTTTTTCTTAAACAATTGATAATCATTTTCAAACTGTAATGGTTGCCGTTGGGCTGGGAGGGGGGTTTATCTTGCGGAATGTTCCCTGAGGGAGTGCCACTAGGGGGGAATTGTCCTCGGGGGGCATTGCCGGGTGGGAATTGCACTAGGGGATTTGTTCATGGTGGGTAGTTGTCCGGGGTAGTTTCCAGGGATAATTGTGACGCTAGGGGTAAGTTGTCCCGGGGGGTATTGTCCTAGGGAATTGTCCTAGGGAATTGTCCCCTAGTAGCGGGTAGTTATCCTGGGATAGGTTGTCCGAGGGTAGTATGTCCCTGGGGGGAATTGGTCGGGGGGTAAGTTGTCCTAGGGGAATTGTCCTGGGGGTTAGTTTGTCCTAGGAGAGTAGTTAGTGCGGGGGTAGTTGTCCTAGGGGGAAATTGTCTGGGGGTAATTGTCCCTAGGGGGAATTGTCCTGGGGGTAGTTGTCCCAGGGGGGTAGTTGTCACTAGGGGTATTGTCTGGGGGTAGTGCCCGAGGGGTAGTTGTCCGGGGGTAGTTGTCCTAGGGGGTAGTTGTCGCGGGGGTGTTGTCCTAGGGGGTTAGTGTCCTGGGGGAGGTTGTCGGGGGTAGTTGTCCCGGGGCGTAGTTGTCACGGGGGTAGTTGTCCTGGGGGAAAATGTCCTGGGGGGTAGTTGTCCTACCGGGGGAATTGTCCTGGGGAGGAAGTTGTCCCTCGCGGGTAGTTGTCCTGGGGGGTAAGTTTGTCCTAGGGGGAATTGTCCCTATTGGGGGAATTGTCGCTCCCGGGTAGTTTGTCCTGGGGGGTAGTTGTCCTAGGGGGAATTGTCCCAGGGGGATTGGTCGCTCTGGAAGTAAGTTGTCCTGGGGGTAGTTGTCCATAGGGGGGAATTGTCTGGAGGAATTGTCGCTCCGGGGCAATTGCGCGTGGTGGTATGTCCGGGGGTAGTTGTCCAGGGGTAGTTGTCCTAGAACCCATCAAAGGCAAAGACTCGCACATGCGCCAATTATCTAGCATTCGCCACTGTGAATTTCAATCCGTGTAAAGCTACAGTCACACTGCGCCGTCTAACAAATTCCAGTCTGAAAACGAAGGCGTACGTTTATTGCGAACGTTATTAGACTTTAATATCGTTTTTATCAACTGGATTACAACTACAGACGTTGACAGACGGCGCTTTTCCGTTCTGTTGCCATTCTATTGTAATCCATTTGCACCGTCTGACACCGTCTGAGGTAAATATTTGGAAGTGTATATAATACCCCGCAGCGGGTAACGAGCACCTTTTATTTTATTCGGGGCCCCTATGCCATAGCCGAATCAGAAAGAGTTTTACATGTGCCTAGACACCCGATTACAAAACGCGTATACTATGACCAAAGGAAAAAGTTGAAAATCATGCCATAATGATCACGTTACGCTTTTACAACAGATCCAAAGGTGTTGGGTTTACGTTCATAGTGAACATACTAACGCCTAGTCTGTGCCTGTCGCAAATATACCATCATAGACTCAGTCTCACAGGCGATCTACATAGTGAATTTTTAGGGGAAAAAATCCTGTAAACGATTGTATCTTGAACACGCGTGGTATCGCACGGCGCTAGAGCTAGTGCTAGCAGCTAGCAGCGTGCTGCGCCGGCCGGCGGGACCGGCCAGCCGGCCGCGCCGGCCGCCGCGGTCCGCAGCACGGGCCTACGGCCTTGGCATCGAGCATGCACTGGCCGATATAAGCCGCGCCGCGTGAAATGTTACTGGTCAGCTAGGGAGTGCTAAAATACTGATAATATTCGGACGATTGCAAGTCGGTTAGATCCAAGAAATGGCCATTACGGCTCTGCAAAATTGCATCAGAGATGTTGATTTGTAAGTATAATTTATAACATTTCTAATAACGTTAAATCTAACGTTATAATCCTCAGCTCTCTGCGACCGGCAGAGCAGCTGACTCTGGCCTATGTTTGCATGTGTGGAATTCTTCAGTCCGCACCCGTTCTGTACATGGTTAGTGAATACGCGGGATAATACATGTACTATAAGCTGATAAATTTGTCCCGTTTTGTCATTATTGACACACTAACTTGATAACTATATGGGTGCACAAAAAATGCAGCAATAGATCTAAGTGGAATCTTACGTGTATTGATCGACAGTCAATGAAATTCAACCCCAAAGAGCTATGATGTAACGTTAGTGAAGTTACATCTACATCAGACATAGCCTGTCCAGCACGCCGTGCGTAGCCGTAGCACGGCGTCTGCCTATAACCTCGACTGCGGTAAGGGTTCTCCCGCATACGTCTCTTATCATGACAAATTTTGAAGACTACGTGAACAATTTAGACTCATACTCACATTGCCACCAGTGTGGTATGGTCCTCTTCAGTCACCCTGCCTTCTTAGAGTCATATGCAGTTCTTGATTGGGGTTTTTTCCCCTCTATGGCACTGGAATATAAATTTCGGCAGCGGATTTTAAAATGGCAGCTTCGCAAATGCCAACGTTCTGCGCATGCGTGCGATTAACAATTACCGAAGAATGCACTGCGAGCCGACTCCCGATACTAAACACGGGCAGTGAAGACGCGGGGATACAAAAATACAACCAAAATCCCCGGATTTGGGTGAGTTATACCATTCTTTTTTAAAATTTTAATTCCATTAATTGAGTAGGAAAACATATAAACACCTTACATACCAAATAAACACATGCTAACGTGATTGTGAGGAAAGAACCCCGCAATCAACTCACATCGGATCGATGTGACAACCACGAGAGCAAATGGATACAGTTGCATCCCGCTGCCGCTGCAGCGGTGCTTGTATTTTACACAGACAGTAACATGTACATCAATGACACATGCCACACCCCATGCAAGAGAACTTGGTAAATGCAATACAATAATTTGAATCTCTGATTTCCCTTAGTTGGAGATCCAGATGGACAAGACAACAATATTATCCCTTAAATTCTCGAATGGATGTAGAATATTTCTGAATTTCAAAACCACATACATTCCCCTACAAATCATCAAAATCCCCTACTTTCTCTACGAAAGTCAGATTTCCCTTTAGGTATCCCCTACAACCTCACGAGGGTAGGGGGCTTGCTCTCACACCAGGGCCTCTAGGCAGCCGCATACCAGAAAAGCCTTCCGACGCGCGTCAATGTCTTTTGGAAAAAGGTTGCTTTCTCAGTACCATTCACCTGATCATCACTTAGTGTAGCCATTTCTTATATGTCACGCCATTTAGGGTTAGCACTTCCTCTACTAATTCCCTATGTAGATCACGCCATTTAGGGTGCAAATTACTTAGTAGATCTAAAAACATCTCAAAATTAACGGTTTGTTAAGCAAGGAAAATTATTTATGATATTATTAAGTTAACCCTCCCGAGTTGTGAAATGTAACAATAATAGACGGTTTAAGGAGGAGGACACTTATGGTAGGCTAATTAATCAATTTATCCATTTTAGCTTTGTACGTAATTAGGGTATCAAATTAGTGAATTCCCGTGTTCACGCCATTTAGAGTATCAAAATTGTTGTAGAATTAGTGGATTTCATGAGATCAACGCCACCTTAGCCCAAGCTTCGGCGTATGTGTTACGCCATGTAAGGTTGGCAAAATAAATACAGATAATGCCGCTTAGAGTGCATCTCTGAGGTTGTTGGTCCCTGTTGGACACAGGTGTGGTAGCAGCAACCGTGTGGGGAGACTGACCCCAGGCACCAACCTATGTTGGCTAAAAAAAAGAACTTGTAAGGGGGTTCCCTATGAGTCACAGCTGTGACGTACATGTACGGCTTACTTATAATGATATGATCCAGGAGATGGACCACATATGCCCATACTGTAGTAAGCGAAATTTTTTCTCAGTGTTGGCCTAGATTTTTTGCATGGAGGTGCCACAAGAAACCTATGAAATGGAGTCGAGGGGGAGGGGGTCTGTTCAAAATGCATAAGAAGTTAGGGTCTTTGACTTCGGCAGCAAATGAACCGGAAATTGATGGTGCAGGTGCTAACATAAACTTTTTTATGGCCACTTGCTCTCGATCTGGCAAGTGAATTTTCAAATCAGCTTGAAAATGGTTGCCCGATAGTGAAATTATTGCTTGCCCGAAAAAATAACAGAAATATTATGTTGTATTTTTTATTAATAACAATCCACCAAATTTTCAGCATCAATGAATTTTTGTCAATATTTAGAAAAATCATGATCAATTTTTGGTTTAATGTTTTCTTCATCATATATTACAGATATGACGATTTATAACAACTTTATTCCAGCAAGGCCGGTAGTGGCGATTTCATGTTGTTTGGGTGGGGGGGGGGGAGACGAGTCACAGCATTAATACACATGTTTGGTGAACATCTAATGAGTGTTACCGTAGGTGACGACCCTTCATAAAAAAAGGTGTTTTGTTGATGAGATTGTGATGATTTCAACACGTACATGTAAACTAAAACGTGTTAATGATTTCATATTAATTGTTTAAGTGTTAATGAAGTGTTCTAGAGTTAATGAAGTGTTGTCAGAAAATAACGCACGTAACCACAAACTTTTGTATCATATAATGTTAGATAAAGCATAATTTTCAGGCTATATATGTTTCCAGATAAAAATGTTCAAGTGTTTATACAGAAAAGTGTTAGTTATATTTTCAGTGCTAAAAATTTATCAAAAATGCCAACAAATTTAAAAAAAATAAAAGCTTCAAAAATCAAGGGGATAACCCCTCCCTTGAGGGGGTTGTGTGGGTATGTAACCCCAGCACTGGATCACACGCAATATACAAACCAAGAGTTAATTTGTGACTTAAAAACTTCATGGTAGGTCGTTAAATATATTATCCTCTAGGATGCATAATTGAGTCCGCAAACACCGATACTAAAAAAAAAATGAAAAATGTAGATGCAGTGTAAACTAAAGTGTTAGTGTCTAATTCTCCGCATTTCCCTTTCACGGTCAAACCAAACTGCTAGAATATTACACCTTAATCTTATTCAAAATCTTGAAATGAGTCCTAATCAGAATTTATTAGATAGAGTACACTACTTGCGAAATATTTAGTAACAAAGTTCTTCATAAAACCACTACCTCCAGCCAGGAATGGGAGCACCACGCCTGCCATCTTCCAACCCAGAGTTCAGGGATGATGTCTGTGGACTGAATAGGGTGGCATGTAGCTATGTTCTCCAGCTAGCTAAATTTGCCACCTTTTTGACCAAGTATCCCCCAATCTAAAATCCCACTTATAATATCACAAATATTAGTTTCTGAATCTCTATGACACTTATCATGGAAAGAATTTATCATTTTCAGCGTGCAGAGAAATTACCGCCAATATCGGCAAGTTAAGACTTGAAAATCACAAACGCGATACACCATTTAAGCACATGTGGGACTGCGGCAATCTCTAGTCGCGCTAAACTGTTCCGAGCTTTGAGGTGGCCGGTGGATAATATTTTTGGTGGCATTTTGAAACATTTTGCCTTACCTTTGCTAGCTACTCCGTTCAATTCATTTATTTCAACTGAATACTTTCTTTAATTTCTCAATCCTTGCCACAATTTTCGCGGATGTTTAATTTTTTCTTGGACAAGTTATGCAGGCCAGGGCTACGATGTCTCTTATCTGCGCTGCCTACTTTACTACGTATCAAGATACTAAAGCGGTGCGAAGCACACGCAAGATGGATTACTCTGCGAAACTGTAGTAGCGACATGGGCGGTGTGGGAACGCCATTATCGAGCGATTTGTTCCTTAAGTTACCGGTGGTGTACGCAATTTATGCCACTCATCATCAAGGACCAATGGCGTTGTTTATCCGGCAACGTTCGGTCTCATTTCAGCGAGTAATTGCGTTCAATTTACGGTAGACGCCAGAAACTGACATTCTTCTGGTTCCTCAAGAACAAGAAAAAGGCTGAGATAAGAGCCCTCAGACAGTAAAGATAGACAGTTCGTAGAAGTGGGCCAAGTTTCCAGTCTAATCTAGGTAGGGTACTCACTTCGGTCAGTCGAGTGACTGAGCCGTTGTTGTGGCACCGCGCGGCTGGCAGCTATGTCAGTGCACGGACCTCCAAGTCAAGTCTAACTTGGTAGCTAGGCTATTTACAGGGCAGATCTAACTATGAGCTCATTCCAATACCAGACTCGTGCCCCAAATGTGCCAGTTCCATCATGGATTTTGATAGATGTGCTGAGCATTGTAACTTTTATGCACAACAAATCACAACAAAATTGATGGATCATGAGGCGGCCATATGTTTTGATTTGACGAATGGGTTCTACTGCATTGGCTTGGGGGGGGGGGTATATTTCTACTGTTAATTGGCTTACCTTACATAGCTAGGCCAAACGTAAACTAAACCTAACGTTAAAAATATTTGCTTGTTGTTGGACTGAATCGGATGAAGTGCTAGGCTGTAATAGTTTTGATCGTGACATTTGATTTGCTTTGGAAAAGTTAATTGACAATTCTGTTGGGCAATGATTGCTGACAATTAATGGGTGTGTCAAGTTTACATGAGTGGTTTATGTATAAGTAATTTATCTGCAATTTGCGCAGTAGGCCAACAACAACTATGGAGTATTCAGGGTTGTTTTAAATGATTTTCAATTTCATTATTCAGTTTATGATCTTATTTAATTTATCATTTCAGATTTTTGTATATTTACCTTGCGAGTTTTGAGTTTTTCAATTTTATTTCCTTTCTTTGTTTTACCAGGCACACTTAAAAATACCGGGAAAACATTAAGTCTCAGACACGCCTACCTGACATAGAATCAGAGTTACCCAATCTTGGAGAAGAAGTGATGGTGCTGGCGTAGTATGAATCCTTAGAGGAGCTTCCTTCTGACCACAAATGCCAAAATATTATGACGTTCATGGAGTGTGCCTCAAATTTTGGAACTTTTCCAACGCCAGTTTCCAGAAGTCTGGATGCCTGAATTTCTCTCGTCGACAGTTCACAGTGACTTGTCTTCACAATATCTTAAAAATGCCAAGAAAGAAATTCAATGATAATGCTCTTCTCTCTATTATCCAAATCTCCATCTTTCTAAAGTGAGAAGGCTAAACATACAAGTGTGTTGCGCATCTCTACACTCCAAAATAACCAAATAATAAGATAACAAAGTGTATTACTGGTTATTCTTTACGAAAAAATATGATCAATTGAAAATTTATGTTGTGACTCAATGTTCTTCAAACTACCTTGTTGCAAATCTTACGATGCATGCAGTCATGTTGTTAAGTTGAAACATTTCTTGCAAACAATTTATGTTCTTGCCATTGAGTGTTGAATATGATATATTTACCATTATTAATTCCTCTTTTGTAAGCGCCAACTGTTACTCAATTTTAGTAATGATTACATAATTTCTGTCTCTGGTTTATATGTTTTGGCTTATTTAAAACTGAAGATTACTAATTCGTAAACAATAAAATACATTTATGTTCTATTGCAAATTTGGGCCTGGGGGTTAGTTACTAGACTTGCTATCAGAGATATACTAATTTCAGTCTGAGATTAAAGAGTTGGCTATGCTATAGCTGTTGTCCTCGGGCTGTTGTGTATCATACATTCATTTTTATGTTATTTCTAATTCATCTTTGTCACAAATGTCTGTCGTGGTGATTTTATTTACAGGCCCCAGTCCTTCTGTTATTTGATTCGTTTTATTATGCTAATAGTTGTGTGTTACATTCTTCAGAATAATAATAGACGCTGTTCCGCTCAGGGGAACTTGGCAATGACAAGGTTTTAACGGACAGAGGAACGGCAATGTGGGAATTATCTGGTTCACAGGGATTGTTTTTTATGACAGGGGTCAAAATTGACTACCATCATCATGACTGCAAAGAGTGACAAAATATCTATGCGAAGCAGGAATTACCTTTCAACAATCTGAAATATGGTTTTTTTTAGGTTAAAAACTGAAGTCTGAAGTGTCTATTTTCAGTTTTTGCAACTTAGAACTCTATCTTTCATTATTTTTAAGGAAAAAAATCACATTGGAGCCATTTTAGCCAAAAATAACCATTTGGGGGCAACAAACTGTTTTCACCACCAACTCTGGAATATTATACAAATTATTGCCTTTTTTGTTCAATGCAATAGTTCAGTAAAGTCTTTCAAGTGAAATCAATCAAGCTACAGACCTAAAAAATCTAATTCTGTACACCCCTTACCATTCCCCATAAGTGATAAGATTTCTCTGATATGTAGACCCTCTACATACGTTTTTTTCAAAATAACATTTTTAG
>JZLH01S0619017.1:13618-25587 GCA_001188425.1 Eucidaris tribuloides
GTTGTTGGTCCTGTTGGACACAGGTGTGAGTCAGCCAGACCGTGTGGAGACTGACCCCAGCGACAACCATATGTGGCTAAAAAAGAACTTGTAAGGGGGTTTCCCCTAATGATCACAGCTTGTGACGTACATGTACGCTTACTTATAATGATATGATCCAGGATGATGGACCACATGATGCCCATACTGTAGTAAGGAAATTTTTCTCAGTGTTGGGCTCTCTAGATTTTTTGATGGAGTGTGCCACATGAAACTATGAAATGGAGTCGAGGGGAGGTGGTTCTGTTCAAAATGCATAAGAAGGTAGTGGTCTTTGACTTCGCGCAGCAACATGAACCCGGAAATTGATGGTGCAGGTGCTACATAAACTTTTTTATGGGCCACTTGCTCATCTGGCAAGTGAATTTTCAAATCAGACTTGAAAATGGTTGCCCGATAGAAACTTATTGCTTGCCCGAAAAAATAACAGAAATTATGTTGTTTTTTGTAATTAATAACACAATTCACAAATTTTCAGCATCAATGACGATTTTTTGTCATATTTAGAAAAATCAATGATTGCAATTTGTTTAATGTTTGTTCTTATCATATATTACAGATATGACGATTTATAACAACTCTTATCCAGCAAGGCCGGTAGTGGCGATTTCATGTTTGATTGGTGTGGGGGAGGGGGGGAGACGAGTCACAGCATTTAATAGCACATGTTGTGAACACTAATGAGTTTACCGGTAGGTACGAGTTCATAAAAAAAAGGTGTTTTGTTGATTGAGATTGTGATGATTTCAACACGTACAGTAAATAAAACGTGGTTATGATTTCATATTAATTTGTTTAAGTGTTAATGAAGTGTTCTAGAGTTAATGAAGTGTTCAGAATAATAACCGCACGCGTAACCACAAACTTTTGGTATCATATACATTTAGATAAGACATAATTTTTCAGGCTATATATGTTTTACCAGATAAAAATGTTCAAGTGTTGTATACAGAAAAGTGTTAGTAATATTTTCAGTGTCTAAAAATTTATCCAAAATGCCAACAAAATTTAAAAAAAATAAAAGCCTTCAAAATCAAGGGGGATAACGCCCCTCCTTGAGGGTGGTGGGGGGTATGTAACCCCAGACTGCGATCACACGCAATATACAACCAAGAGTTAATTTGTGGACCATTAAAACTTCATGTAGTCTAAATATATTATCCTCTTAGGAATGCATAATTGAGTTCCGCAAACACCGATACTTAAAAAAAAAATGAAAAATGTAGATGCAGTGTAAACTTAAATGTTTAGTGTCTATTCTCGCGCTTTCCCTTTCACGGTTCAAACAAACTGCCTAGAAATAATTACACCTTAATCTTATTACAAAATCTTGAACATGAGTCCTAATCAGAATTTATTAGATAGAGTACACTACCTTGGAAATATTTAGTAACAAAAGTTCTTCATAAAACCACTACCTCCAGCCAGGAATGGAAGACACCACGCTGCCATCTTTCCAACCCAGAGTTCAGGGATGAGTTCTGTGACTGAATAGGTGCATGTAGCTATGTTCTCCAGCTAGGCTAAATTTGCCACCTTTTGACCAAGTACCCCGCCCACTCTAAAATCCCACTTATAATATCACAAATATTAGTTTCTGAGTCTCTATGACACTTATCATGGAAAGATTTTATCATTTCACGTGCAGAAAATTACCGCCAATATCGGCAAGTAAGACTGAAAATCACAAACCGATACACCATTTAACGCACATGTGGGACTGCGGCAATTCTCTAGTCGCTAAACCTGTCCGAGCTGTTTGAGGTGGCCGGTGGATAATATTTTTGGTGGCATTTTGAAACATATTGCCTTACCTTGCTAGGCTACTTCCAGTCAATTTTTATTTCACTGAATACTTTCGTTTAATTTCTTCAATCCTTGCCACAATTTTCGCGCGATGATTTAATTTTTTCTTGGACAAGTTATCAGGCCAGGGCAGATGTCTCTTAGTTGCGCTGCCTTACTCTTACTACGTAATCAAGAATACTAAAGCGGTGCGAAGCACCAGCAAGATGGATTACTCCTGCGAAAACTGTAGGTAGCGACATGGGCCGGTGGGGACGCCCATTTCGAGCGATGTTGTTCAAGTTACCGATGGTTACGCACAATTTATGGCACTGCATCATCTAAGGACAATGGCGTGTTATTCCGGCAAGTTCGGCCTCATTTCAGCGGTACTTGCTTCAAATTTACGTGTAGACGCCAGAAACTGAACATTCTTCTGGTTCTCAGAACAAGAAAAGGTGAGTATAAGCCTCTCGCCAATACGAAAAAGACAGTTCGTAAAGTGGGCCCAAGTTTCCAGTCTAACTAGGAGGGTACTCCACTTCGCGTCAGTCGAGTGACCTGAGCCGTTTGTGCACGGCGCGGCTGCAGCTATGCAGTGCACGGACCTCCCAAGTCTAAGTCTACACTTGGTAGCAGGCTATTACTAGGGAGATCTAACTATGATGCATTCCAATTACCAGACTCGTGCCCCCAAATGTCAGTCCCATCATGGATTTGATAGATGTGCGATGCATTGTAACTTTTTATGCATCACAAATTCACAACAAAATTGATGGCATCATTGAGGCGCCATATTTTTGCATTGACGAATGGGTTCTAACTGCATTGGCTTGGGGGGGGGGGTATATTTCTATGTTAATTGGCCTTACCTACATAAGGCTAGGCCAAACGTAAACCTAAACCTAACGTTAAATATTTGCCTGTTGTTGGACTGAATCGCGATGAATGCTAGGCGTAATAGTTTTCATCGGTGACATTTGATTTGCTTTTGCGAAAAGTTAATTGATCAAATTCTGTGGCAATGATAGGGACATTAATGGGGTGTCAGAGTTACATGAGTTGGTTTAGTATAAGTATATTTATTGCAATTTGCCAGTAGGCCAACAACAACTATGATATTCAGGGTGTTTTTAAATGATTTTCAATTTCTATTATTCAGTTTATTGATCTTATCTTAATTATCATTTCAGATTTTTGTTATATTTACCTTGCGACTTTTGATTTTTCAATTTTATTTTCCTTTCTTGTTTCTACCAGGCACACTTAAAAATACCGGGGAAAACATTAATCTCAGACACAGCCTTACCTGACATAGAACAAGATTACCAATCTGGAGAAGAAGTGAATGGTGCTGGCGCTGTAATTGATCCTATGAGGAGCTTTCCTTGCTGCACAAATGCCAATATTAGTGACGTTCATGGAGTGTGCCTCAAATTTTGCGACTTTATTCCAACGCCAGTTTCCAGAAGTCCATGGATGCCTGAATTTCCTGTCGACAGTCAACAGTGACTTGTCTCACAATACTTAAAAATGCCAAGAAAGATAATTCAATGATAATGCTCTTCTGCTTCTTTATCCAAATCATCTATCTTTTAAAGTGGAAGGCTAATATACAAGTGTGTTGCATCCTAACACTCCAAATAACCAGAATAATAAGATAACAAAGTGTATTATGTTATCTTTACAATAAAATGATGATCAATTGAAAATTATGTTGTGACTCATGTTCTCAAACTAACCTTTTGCAAAATCTTACAGCATGGCAGTCATTTGTAAGTTTGAACATTTCTTGCAAACAATTTATGTTCGCCATTGATGTTGAAATGATATATTTACCATTATATTCCTCTTGTAAGCGCCAACTGCTACCAATTTTAGTAATTGATTACTAATTTCTGTCTTCTGTTTATTATGTTTTGGCTTATTTAAAACTGAAGATTACTAATTTCGTAAACAAAAAATACATTATGTATGTTCATTGCATAATTTGGGCCTGGTGGTTAGGTACTAGACTTGTATCAGAGATATACTAATTTCAGCTGAGTTAAATAGAGTTGGCTACGCTATATGCTGTTGTCTCGGGCTGTGTGTATCAATACATTCAGTTTTTCATGTTATTTCTAATTCATTCTTTGTCAAAATGCTCTGTCGTGTGTGATGTTTATTAGCATGCCCCGAGTCCTTCTGTTATTTTGATTCGTTTTTTATTGTAAATAGTTGTGTGTACATCTCAAATAAATAGAGCTGTTCCAGCAGGGAACTTGGCAATGACAAGGTTTTAACGGACAGAGGAACGGCAATGGGGAATTATCTTGGTTACAACTTGTTTTTTATGACAGGGTCAAAATTGACACCATCATCATGACTGCAAAAGAGTGCAAAATACTATGGAGAGGAATACCTTTCAAACAATTATATATGGTTTTTTTTTAGGTAAAAACTGAAGTTGTCTATTTCAGTTTTTTGCAGACTTAGAAAAACTGCTATCTTCATTATTTTTAAGGAAAAAATCACATTGGAGCCATTAGGCCAAAAAATAACCATTTGGGCAACAAACTGTTTTCAGCCACCTAACTCTGGAATATTATACAAATATTGCCTTTTTGTTCAATGCCAATAAGTTCAAGTAAGTTCTTATAGTGAAATCAATCAGCTACAGACCTTAAGAATCTAATTCATGTACACGCCTTTAACCATTCCCCATAAGTGATTAAAGATTTCCTGATATGTCAAGACCCTCTAGCACATACGTTTTTTTCAAAATAACATTTTTAGAAAATTCATATTGTACCGATTTTGAACCCAAAGCTATATGCCCAGCCTGGCTTCCAGACATCTAGAATTATATTGATAAGGAAACTACTATCAGCCAACTGCTCTGACTACAGTATTTATCAAATGAAGAGTGGGAGGGTCGGTAGGTATAAAAAGTAAAAGGGTGAGTGTAATTTGAAGGTAAAATAAGTTGCATGGTATGAAACCGATACTATATTGGACATTTGCCCAGTAGCTACACTGCAACAAAAACTATGAAAATATAACTTGTCTCAAAAAATGTATATTTGTATATACATGTATTGCATTTCTGACTTCAGAAATGAATTCAGCACAAAGTTTTAGTCTATAGAAAACATGTTATCAAAAAAGTACACAATTTGTGTGTTTCGTCCGTCAAAATGGTGGTAGAACCTCGAGCCTTGACTTATGAATGGCGAAACATATAGTTCCACAGATGACATGAAAACTTTTGTTGTTTTAATACTCACTTTCATTTATTATTCTGGTGTAGCTTTCTTAAGAAGGATGATAGTTATGTCATGACAAGAATGTGGATTTTTTTTTGTGCGGAGGAGGACAGGTGGGACCGGGGAGTGTATGAAAAAAGGGCATGTTTCTCTTCTAACATATCAAAGTAAGACTTTGATGAAGTATAAAAATCAGAGTATGAAAATTTATGGGTCCTGGATGTGTGAGAGCTATAAAGATAGAGGCGACGGACTCGAAAAGGCCGGGGGGGGGGGGTAGTTGGGGGGGGGGGTAGCACATGGAGACTAATTTAGTCATGAATAAATTAGATATTCCTGGATTCATTCATTAATTTCATTTTTGTTCTTAATCTCTCTAAAAAAATAAAACTACCAAACGAGAGAAAATAACCAATCAAGGAGTGAGTTATAGATTCAGGAGAAAAAAAAATGAATTTAGAATAAATTTGGATTTGCGTTTTTACTCATTTTGGAGTGATTTCTTGATCTTTGAGGTCAATCTAAGATAAGAGAAAAGCATATTGGGGCCTACATCGGGGCCTACATGTTCTGAAATTACTCTAAATACATTATAATGGAGAGGAATACAGGGATATGTAGGACATAGTGGTTATCATTTTTTTTATTTTACCCGACATTGATGATTCAATCCAACAAATATCTGCCAAAGTATGGCATTGGCTATGATAAGTAGGCCTATAGTGCCGAAATATGGCATTGTTAGCCTATATGATAAATACAAACATATGCCTATAGCTTTTTCGAATGACAATTAATAATCGCCCGTTTGCCCGAATTGATTTTGAGTCGGAGAAGTTATAGTTTAAAATAATAAGGGCCCACATTAGACATATTAGCCTTATGATACGTAAAATTCCAATATTTGTAGAAGAGATGCACGGCAAACCCCCCCCCCCCTCGTTGATCTTGAACTTTGAAGGATTAATTTAAACCTAACCCCGGAGCCCAGTGACCTGAAAATATCGGTATTTTATCAATTTTCTTATTATCATCGGAAGGGGTATTTCAGACATAATTCTCCACTACAAAATAACAAGTCTTTTTTAATCCTTTTTTTTTTACCCAATGCCTCCATACGCCCCCAAAATCCCGAAAGTAAAGAGGAAAGGGAAAGATAATGGGTCGTAATATATACGCGTGGTGAAGCCAGTGGTACAGCGCGCGCTGCAGCACGCTCTAATGGCGGCGGCTTCGCCCCATGCCGTACTACACTTTTTTGTGTGTAAATACGCGGAGTAAGCCATCTTGCGCTGCTTCGCAGCGCTTTAGGATCTTTGCTACGTATGCCGACTTCCTGCGCTGCGCCGTTTATTTTGCGTCTTTGCAGAACGCATTTTGAGCAAATAATTGCCGATGTTTTGGCCAGCGTTTCCTCCGTAAAAAACAGCTATTTATTTCATTTTTGTTTCAATACAGTTTTGGTATTTACTTAGGTTTGCTTTGCAAATTATTACTTGCCCGATTCGGGCAAGCATTTTTAGTTGATACTCCAAAATGCTTGCCCGACTGTGATGTTTACTTGCCCCGGGCCATCGGGCAAGCGGTTATGTCGCACCCTGTGGATCAAGTTGCAAAATGGAGTTCATATTTTTGCTGTCCACATTTTCAATTGACAAAACAGCATTTCCCTTTTTAGATCAAGTTGAGACGAAATTACAGGTTTTCAGAAATGACCAATTTTTTAAATGGAAAATCACTGTCTCTACATTTTGTCTCCCCTCCCCCTCCCCCCCCCCTCCAAAAAAAAAATAAATACCTTGCCACAACTGATGCAACTATATTGAAGATACAGGAGCTAAATAACAAACAAAAAAACAGGTTTTTTTTTTCACAAACACCTGTAATAAGTTTGCCATGTTACCATTGAGTCATGTCCGACACGGTGACCCTTTTCACACACACTCTCCAAGCATTACGGTCTTCTGCCATGCAGATGGGTTCGCGGAGTTGTATTCTTCGCACTTGTAGGATGCCATCCAACCCCTTCATGTAGTTGTTCTTGGTCTTCCTCTGTCGCGTTTCTTGACATCATTCCCAGCATTATGTCCCGCTCTATGGAGTTGTACATGGTACATGTATGTATCTTGACCAAAGTAGATTAGTTTCATACAGATGTTATGGATCAATTTTTCAAGCAGCTTACTACCAGTACAAGGTATCGACATGTTGCCTGGAGAAAGCAATATCAGTAATTTTAGTTATTGTATAATATGCATAAGTGCTGAACTGGGGGGGGGGACCAGGGAGGTGTGTGTCCCCCCCCCCCTTCCCGACAAAAAAAAATTACTGGGAAAGATAATCCTCACCCCTTGATTTTTAAAACTGAATTAATTTTTTTCCTCAATTTTTTAAAGCATTTTTATGTGTTTTGTATTTGCAAACCCATTCAAAAGGTAATGTGATGGAAATAAGCAATTAAAGTTTGTTAAGGTGGGGGGGGGGGGGGTGCAACTTTACACTTTCCACATTTTAAGTTACAATGACACATAAATTGTATGACACAAGCTATTTTTTTCCCACGTAGAGGTAGAATTACATCGCCTTCAGTGTTTCCATCCCCCACCCTTCACATAGGTTATTAGCTACATAAATTGCCATTCATTACACTATGTCATCACAACAACTGCACAAATCATGAAAATAATTTAGTGACTTTTCATATGTGTAGTCCCACTTATAGCATTTCATGTATAATTCCGCCTCGGCAAACCAGGACCTTAAGGGACCTGGCATTAAATATCAGTTCTAAAAAAAAGTTCAAAATCTCTGTGTATTTCACACAAATACTTAGTCTTCCTGATTCTTACTAACATGATGAAAATAAAGTAAATATTGGCAGACAATATTGATCAAAACACGGACAGTCACCATTGAATTCTGTATCTACATGATGATCTTCAAGCTAGTGCGTGCGCACTGTGCACTCATATGCACTCACAGCTCTGAATGAAGTTAGCGACCAACAACAATGCATGGTTCATGCGCAGGAATATCACTGGATTGTTGTCATGACATATAATTCAAGAAAACTTGTGAATTATATTTAAATGGTTTGAATTTGAAGATTATGACCCTTGAAAATGTGTCTGCTGAACTTCTTGTGTTTATACATGCAAATGCATTAACACTGGGCAAATAAAAAATAAATCCTACATCTACCATATTTTCAGTGATAATTATTAGTGCCAAATACGAAAACATTTTTCTAGGGCCTAATCAAGCCACTGAAATTTATTTGAGATAAAGCCAACTTATGTAGTTTTTGTTGGTCCACTTTTTCAAAGATAGGTTTACCCAGAATTCATGTGCATCCTGAGCAGAGTTGGACGGAACACGTGACCACATTATGGCCCATGCTGTGTATCACAAACGTAGACACTAATAGGAAAGAACAATATTACCAAAAACTTCATGAATTTCAGATTATTTTTGATATAAAATATTTTATCTTGGACCTACATGTAAGCTATCTGATGACACTGTTGGTATTGAAAATATTTATTATACGTGCATGAGCACAACCCACTTTCGTGCAATCGGTCAAAAATGCATTTGTGCACAGAACTGTTGTAGTCAATGTTAAAGCCTCACAGACCGGTGCTGATAGAAGCTCTCATTTTCGTGCACAGTATTTAAACCCTGGCATGCTCAGAGAAGAGCTTTATCAATTCCGTGACAAGAAACACAAAATGAAGCAATGATTCAGAAACACCCCTAAAAAGGAAATGTCAAGTTTGCAACATGAAGTGTGAATGGAGAAAAAAGGGTGGTGAATCTGAATCATTGCTTTCATACATGTTTTGTCTTTCTTGTCACATAATTGATATTTGCTCTTCTCTGAGCATGATGAGGTAACTTGTTCACATCAGTTGTGGGTTGTGCTCACTCATGCGTTGCGAACATTTCAATACAAACAGGTGTCATCAACTTAAGGTAAAATATTCTATATCAAAAAATAATCTCAAGATCATGAAATTTTTGTATAATTAATTTATTCTAAGAGTCTACTTACACACGGTAGTGTTAAAACCATACCAAAGTTTGTACCAGGTATTGAATGATGCACCACGGAAATATAGCCTACATGTACGTGCTTACAGAATTTTGTTAAAGCCAAGTATAGTTTTGTACAGTATATAAATGGTAAAAAATAATTCTTTGCAATTATGTTTTTTTTAGATACTACATGATCTATCAATGCACTAAAAATTGCTCGCTCTGAAACCTTTCCATTTTGAGAAATTACTCAAAATTTAAAATCTTGAGGGGGGAGGGGGGGGGGGGCAGACCCTGCAAGATTTCCTATAGGCATTGCCACTAGATGCTCTCCTTTAATTTAAACATCATAATAATTTGTTAAGCAATTTTCAGTAGGTTTGATGAACTGATGTATGGGGTGATAATAGATTACTTTGTGAAAGATCGACAAAGTTTTGTGTGATCCGTGCCGATCAGCCAAAAGTACATACTTTGGCCTTTAAAACTAATAGATTTGGGTCGTGTCCCTGACCCTCGGAGAGGCAATAATGCCCCGCCCCCACCCTTAGTCACATCTCAGTCACAGATCGCGCAATCGTTGCGAAAATTTGGCATGCGCATTAGAGCTGGATGTAATCTACTCGTAGACTGTATTGAGAGTTTTAAAAAAAAAAGGCCATATTTTGTATTTTTAAAAATAATTATGCAAATATGAATAAAATATTTTGTGCCTATAACTCACTTAAAATAACTTGTAGAATTAAGTTTTGGTGAAAATATTCTTTCTGAAATTCTAACAATTACCTACCCCAAAAAATTGCGAATCAGAATTAATTCTTATGTATTTTTATGGTTTTGTGAATTTTCTTATTTATTTCTTTGTTTTTTTACTTTTTGTTTTTTCTTTTTTTCGGCATGAACTTGTCGGGGACTCTTTTGCAATCATAACAGCCATAAAATTAATCCACAATAGTAAAAAGTAAGAATAATCATTACATCATAGGGGGTCCATGAAAATTACATAAATAATTTATTATATGTTGTAACAGGATTTAGTACAAGGTTATCAATGTTAATGTTAATGTTGGTATTTTGGCATTTTGTCGTGTCATTACGGCATTGAGGGGGGGGGGGGCATTTTGCCACGAGAGGGAATGATTATTATGTCTCCATATGTTAGATAGGTGATCTATTTACACACATGTTCTAGGACTCATGGTACTCTTGGAGAACTACTTTGGTACGAATCCAACCATAAACTGATAATGGTCAGACACCTGCTGTCCAAAATTTGTCGTGTCACTCATGCACCATTTTTTAGTCATAATTACATGTATTTGTCCAATTTGTAGAATTCAATCAAACTGGAAATGACACATGCCAGTCTCCATTATTCATAACTCCAAGTGGGAAGATATAAGCCCTTAACCCTAAAACTACGGGGCCACCCCCCCCCCCCCACCCTCGACACAATTTCGCGATTATGCTGCCGCACAAATTTTTTTGACTGCGCCGTTTCACTGGCTTTTTACTTTCAAGTCTCATGCATCAATTAAGACCATATTCAAAAAAATCGGACGTACCTGTCGTACCGTTACGACGCTATAGGCTTTTCGTACATGCATGCAACTCCAAAATTCGCTCAAAAACTGTGTTTTTGTGTACAAAAATCAATGCCAAATTGGTGTTTTCAGCCCAAAATCATAAATGTATGATTTTTTTACTTTTCCTGGCTAAAATGGATTAAGTTTATGCTGTTTATGATCGCAAATGTGTCCCCGACAAAGTTCATCGGAAAAATACTAAAAAATAAAGGGTCGAAAAAACAAAGAAATACATAAGAAATTCACAAACAATAAAATACATAGGAGAATTAATTCTGATTCGGCAAATTTATTTGTAGATAATTAGAAATGTTAAATGAATATCTTCCCAAAATTAGTATTCTACTAGCCTATTGTACATGTAAGCGAGATATAGGCCAAAAAATATTATTTTATACACTTATTGCATATAATTAATTTATTTTCAAAATATAAAAAATCATTTTTTTGAAATTTTACTACACCTGTATTACAGTCTTGTAGTTTACATCCGGCTCTATGCGCGTGCAAATTTTCGCGGCGATCGCGCGATCTGCGGCCGAGATCTCCGGGGGGGGGGGGGGGGGGGCGGGGGGGGGGGGGGCGGAGCGGTAATAAGTAGACCAGAAATAGCCGGTAGTTTTAGGGTTAAACGTATGCACGGGTGGGTGTTAATGCTTTGCGAAACCAGTTCGATGCACGCAGTACCGCACTGGCAGATCATGTATTCAGTACGGCAATGAGAAGCAGCAAACTGACCGAGGTCCTCCCAAACCTTCCGAAACTTGCCGAATTGATTAGTTCAGCGTTCTTCTGTATTAGTGTGCGATCTGCCAAGTATTGCAACGAATTAAACAATATACCACGTTATACAGACGTAGCTCGAAATGGAGCTACATGTACTGTAGCAAACGGGTGATGGCCCTGACTTTTGTTCTCATCAGGCCGGTCGATGGCCACGATTCAGTTCTCGAATTGTCGTGTCTCTTTATGAATTTTTGGCTGAAATACAATTTGCATTGATTTTGTAAACAAAATCCTGTTTTTGCAGCAATTTTGGAGCTGCGTACAAAAAGTCACGCAGGTCGTAACAGTACATGTACGTTATTTTTGCGCGAAAATGATCTCATATGATTGCAGGAGACTTGAAAGTAAAAGCCAGCAAACGCTGCGGTAAAAAAAATTCACGCGGGCGGAATAATCGTGAAATTTGTCCGAGAGCCTTTATGGCATGTAATTGTATAGCTGTGAAGAATTATTAAGTAATTTTGTCCACTCCTCAGATCCCCTTACA
>JZLH01S0619021.1:14612-28557 GCA_001188425.1 Eucidaris tribuloides
CCCCATGCTATCACTGTATCGCGCTTCGCGCAATATGGTTCTAGTCAAGGTCGTACCCACCCACCCGTCTATCCGTTCCTCCAACTTCCGAGAAGCAGTTGATCTTCATGAGATTAAGAGAGGAATTTCAGCTATATGATATACACTTTAACGCCAAACAACAACAACGGCAACACCACCACCACCACCACCACCACCAACAACAACAACAACAACAACAACAATGGATCTTGCTCAATCAATATACCTCACTCCTACCCTGTAATCGGTGAAGCATACCACGATATTTATCATAAATTGCACATTTCATTAAACAGGAGATAAAGCAGACTATTTGTCGATGATCACTCTAGATTTCCAACGCCCTCGCAACCCATCAATTTGTGAGTTTACATCATTAATTTGACAGCAGTGCAATGTCATTAACACCGTGCTTGATATTGTCCACTATTAAAGGTTATTAATTTCGTCTCGGCCTCTCGCGTTAATTCATCTGACTGTTAACGGTTGCGGTGTGCAATTTGTATTTAAGAGTAGGCCTATATTCTGCACCGTTGATGCAATCGTAAATCTGCGTTTCACGTTTAAACAATTTTCCTACTCGCAAAATGGATGGAAATGTTGTTTGCGCAACACTGTTTGCATGTTTGGATCTGGTATATCTTTAATACGATTATGAAAGTGAAATTTGAATCAAGAAAATTTGCAGCGGATTAATGAAAGGTCGGGGTTAATTTCACGCCAGATTCAAAGGTCATTCAGAATGCAACGCGATATCCTTGAAGTACATATACATACCAGTAAGTGGTTAAATGCTAAAATACTCCCAGCCTATATAGAGGAATACCCTGTTATGTGATTCATGAATTTTTTTTTTAGAATTCTTTGCCACTTTTCCTCTGTTTAAACACTGCAATATTTGATTTCATGTTCATTCAAAAATAGTTAGCACTAAGAGGGGAAAAATATCGAGTGGTCGCTGGGGTAAACTGTAAATCAAATCTGTATTGTCACATAAAGTATCACGCATGCTTTTTTTTCATATATACCAATATATACCAATCATATTGGAATATGATTTGCGCAATAACGTTTGTTGATAACGTTTTTTGAAAGAGGAGAGTAGACAGGAAAAACATTTTACAATGCAAAAGCCCCCAAAAGATTGAAATTTATCAAAAACTGCATTATGCTAGATAATTGCGTTGGGGTGGAAATGGAGACACACACGCACGCACGCACACACACACACACACACACACACACACACACACACACACACACACACACACACACACACACACACACACACACACACACACACACACACACACACACACACACACACACACACACACACACACACACACACACACACACACACACACACACACACACACACACACACACACACACACACACACACACACACACACACACACACACACACACACACACACACACACACACACATACACATACATACATACATACGCATACACACATGCATACACAATTTAATTACACAAAATAACTGTACATAACGCCGCTTATCCGTGAAGACAGGTTAAAGAAAATCACTTGTTATGACGCAATTCTACGATTCTCGTACTGAAGGCCGTTTAAATGTCTTTCAAGATATGAATCGAAGTATGTAAGCATTGATATCAGATGCCAAAAGACCATCAATTGATCTGTTTGTTATCAGAGTTCAGAGAAACAATGGCTTGACCTGACTTGACTTCGCATCACCAAATGTCAGTTCAGCCGCACGCGAAATCACGATATATTAATAGATAGTGAAACAAAGTATTTTTGCTGATAGGAATGAGCGTATCGTTATGTTTTGAACCACATGTTGTATCTTATTCTTGTCTACCGTACCACAGACTACATTTATTGCAATTTTATAGAGCTATTTAAAAATATTCTACGCTGTCTTCTATTTGAGAAAACGTGACATCTGGTAAAATAGCCAATACTGACATTTTGGTTAGAACGAGATATAAATATTAAAGTGATACGCTAACATCGTGGAGCTTCAATTTAAAAAATTGTCAAACTTTGATATCTGAGCTACATAGTAGTGTTCAAATGGACAAATAAACACTCTAGAATACAAAAGTTTGGAAAGTTACACTGCCAATGGGCAAGTTATGCATGAATAAACAATTAAAACTCGGGGCGAGTTTTAATAGCGTAGATGTACACACAGCTCCAGCAGACTTCAGGAGGACAACTCCCACAGGTATGACTCCCATCTTACAACTCCCCCGGAGGACAACTCCCCCTGGCCTGGGAGAGTTTATAAATGTTTCCATTTTAAAGAAATTGAATGGACTTCGAGGGAGTAGTCCACTGGGGGACTTGTCCTCGGAGAGTTGTCCACCGGAAGAGTTGTCCTCTCATGGCATTGTCCCCCGGGAGAGTTGTCCTGATTCTGGACTTCGTATGTGGACCTTGTCTAATGAACACTCAGTAATTCAGTTCGTAGTCATCATGGTGTCCTGACGATCTCATGATATTATAGATCTTTGATTCACTGACTAAGTCGGGTGGAGTACAAAATAGTCTAGATCTACACACAGTAAGTCTATGAGAGAAATTAGGCAGGTGAATCCGGTCAACTTGCAGATTTTCACATTTTAATGCACTAAATACAATTTTGAAATATATTTTTTCAGGGCTTCATGTTTAGACGTTATCAAAGACACGTAGAGCATGGGGGATTATGTAGCTCACATTTTTTTTTTTAACTGTGATCATTGTTAGCCTGTGGATTTTATTGACAGAAGAATCTGCAATGATCACAATACTTTGAGTTTATATGACATGTTTTCAAGTTGGAGGCAATGTAATGTTCACGCCTTTCTGATTAGAACATGATACACATTCACCCACGGAGGTCTCAATCCAGCCCATTTTTTTTTTCTCAAAGACTCATTTGAGGGATTTTTGGATAGTATGGATATATTGTAAGTGCAGTGTTGATGTTCAAGATTCAGTTTATAGAAATGTCTGTTTAAAATACATATTGTGTATTATGCATAAGATATTATATTTTAACTCGACATGGGGTTTATATAAATTGTATTCCATGCACCTCGATACTTACAGCTCCTCTCTCATACATAGGGCAGAACATTTAACAAGATTTAACTGTGGACCTAGTAGGCTAACAATAAATTTAACGGAGGGAAATAAAGAGCACAAAGATAGAGAACATAAGAGAAGACTAAAACAGAAAGAGCAGAGTGCAGAGAGACAATAGAAGGAAAATTTATAAACAACTAAATGTTTAAAATGAATATAAACTTGAACACACAATTTTTAAAACGCGAAGGACAAATGCAGGTAGTTGAATCCACTGCAATGTTTATAAAGATTCTAAGGAAAAAAAAAAGAGATAGAAGAGAGAGAGAGAGAAAAAAAAAATCTCTGCAATGAAATGGCTTGTAAAAGAGCGAAAAGAAAACAATCTTATTACTCTTTTCAATTGAAACCGTGACTTGTTCATATACCTGGACTTAAAACCTTGACATTTTTGTCCTCTTCTAGGCAGTGACGCCTCACACAAAGCCAGAAAATAAAAAGAAGATGAAAAATACTCAGGTAAAGTCGACGCGAAAATGTGACCATCAATCTAAAGTCTTCGGTGAGATTAAATTAGTCTCTGTTTACGGGAGCACAAAATAATCCTTACATTGAAAAAAATAATGAAACTCATGTTTTTCTTTGGCTGGGTGATATACTTCTACCTGAGACAAAAATCATCGAATTCCGCCTTTAAATCGATTTTTATTCTCGAACGTTTTCCCGTTGTTGCTGACGAAGTACATGATTTTAAACATTTCCTGTTGTCTATGTATACGTAGAGCTATTTTGTTCCTTGTCAATTTGTTATGTCAATATATAATTCTTTTTTTGTGGAAGCAAATGTTTTTCGAGATGTTTCCACCCTTTGATTTGGGTGTGGGACAATTTCGAAAGCATTTAATGAATTGTAGTTCTCGGTGCGTCATTTTGATCCTCAAAAGAAAACAGTTTTTTATTCAATTCCTGTTCGCATTAAATAAATCAGATCAAGATGTTATGATCAACGAACCAGGAAATCAATATCTGTAACTGAATCTTTAATCAAAACCAATAACAAATTCTGTAATAAACAACATTAGATGTTTAAATGCTATATTGAATAAACAGTCCACTCTTAATAGTATAGGTGTTGAAAATAAAATTTGTCAAGTTTGGTATTTAATAACACAAAAACTAAGCACCAAATTATACTGGCATTGAGTATGAGTTATACCGGAATCGTGAACAGTTTTGTTGGAGGTGGTTTGAATAAGACATCAATAATCAATTGTATGTAATTCACGCTTATTTTCAAAGTTAGGGTTCAGATTTAACTTAATATCCAACCCCCTGTACAAAAGTGACACTGTACAGAAACCAAATGGTGTGTGTCGGAGTGTGTGCCTGGTCCCAACACAATAGCAATAGACAATGGTTGTGGATATCGCACATTGGAAACTCTGGTATGCCAGGTTATCATCAAGGTCCAGGGTAGATGAATACTTTATCAATAGTCTCTATTCACCTGTTTTAAAAAAAAAAGAAATCAAAATTAGTGTAAACTAATGGCCTGAAAATGTCTTTTTTATTTTTAATGGATTGGAGTGTTGTGAGGTGATTCCATAAAATGAAAATAATAATGTCGATGCTGCTGCTGATGATGATGATTGTGACACATATGTAGCTCAGATATCAAAGTTTGACAATTTTCATAAATTGAATCTCCATAGTGTTAACTTGTGTCTTTAAGGTTTATTTGAAGATTCAGATACGGGTTGCGGAGGGTTGTAAAACAATGGCGTGGGTGTGGGAAAAGCCCACCTGAGCGATCATTGAACTTGGCAACTTCAAATGGTAGTAGTCGCATAACCAGCAGAAATGTAGAAAATCTGCAATTCAAAATTCTTGGCTGTCGGCAGTTGTGTTGTTAACAAGTTGGAAATGTTATGTCGTATTTCAAGCAAACGACCTTGTGCTATTCTACACAAGCTCGAGGGAAGAGCTTACGTAGATTACTATCCATTAACAAAATATCCAACTTGATTGATATTTACAGTTTATCTTCAACTGCGATAAGAAATAGCATTTTCTTCTGAAAATAAACAAACCTCTATAACAGTCTGGTATCTTTTTCATGTATTTGCTCACCGCAATGGCGTTTAAGGCTTAATTTAAATCTTTACAAATCCGTGCGCTATTTTATTGTACAAGCTGCATTTTCAAACTGTCATAATACATATTTATTACGGTTATCGGCGTAATTTTTACTCGTGAAAACGTGAACCAATATATTAATTTAGAGCTGTTACTAAGTACCTGCAAAATGGATTATTTAAAATGTCACCGTTTACGTGAATAACCACTTGTTAACCTTCCTCCCGAATACGTTTACTGCATCCTACCATTAAATTCAGTTCAGTTTTTAGCGAAGAAACCAACAAAAAATGCTTGATTGACATAATTAAAGGTAAATGACATGACTGGGGTAGTCCTCAACCGCCGAAAAGACGCTCAGCCGGGGGGGGGGGGGGTGACGAAAAAACTTGCACTCCAAATCACTTGCACTCCAAATCGAAGGTCCAACATGTCCAAGCGGGGTTCCTTTTGGTACATGGTCCCCCTCTCAGATCAGCTGACAACCATAAAAACGGTCCCTTCTTCCTCGTCAGAGGGGGGAGGGGGCACTCTGCCCACTGCTCCCCTTTAGGCACGCTAGTGCTTCAAACCCTTCTTCCGTTCCTTGATGATAATGTATCGATTTTTCATATTAAATGTACAATAAAATAAGGTCGTCTTCCGCTATGGTTCATGGACAAGTGGCTTTGTGCCACCTTAAATTTGATTACTGCGTGAATGTCCTGACTTCAATTAGGTCAGTCGGTAGAAAAACGCCAAAGTTCAAGCTGAAGTTGGACAGGATTTGTCATGTCTTGTGTTTTTTTTAAATCAAAGGTGGAAGCATTCAAGAGAGGGGAAGCAATCTATGTGTGAAGGGCATATTTTGTATATTTGCAAGCCGTCACAAAAATTGGTATTCATCTTGTAGTATAATATGTGGTATGCTCTATCTAAACTGTGCGTAATTTGCGCGAAAAGATTGCGGAATGTGTACGAAATTTTTGACAAAAGCACATTATTTCTGTTAGTGTTAAAAGGGACAAATTTTAGGTGTAGGCCTATCCTAACTGGTTTTGCTTAGTCCTCTTGGAATCCATTCTAAAATTTGAATAAGGGAAAACAAATCATACATTTTTTCGTACTTCCAGGCAAACAGTAATTTAAAAAAGATAAATTTCAAAAGCTGGTACTGAATAGTAAGTGTATATGGAGCAGAATAAGCGATATCATTAGCTCATTTTACATGCAAAAGAAGATGATAATCTTTATATGATTATATATTATGCTCTTTTTTATTCCACACTTTTGGTGTAGATTTATTTACTATCATTTGAGGTCTCAAACCTATTGAACCTATGTAATACATTCCTCTTGTAATTGCATACTTTTTCTGCTTGATGATTCCTTCATTCATACAACATGTACAATCCAATTTTATTCAACAAATCAGGGTACCCATAGTATGTCTGGTACAATGCGCTTATATTCTAATGGCTTCTAAAAGGGTAGTCATAGTGTGAGAGCAATATTGAGTCAAGGGGATATAAGGCGTATTGGGGTCACTGTGAACGTCCCCCCGCAGAGCCAAAGAGTTCCGCCCTCTGAAGCAAAAATTTTACCACCTTTCTGCTTTACACGCCTGAATTTTTCAACTTTAGTTCCCACTCCCTAAGATCTCAATCCCACACAAGTAGTTCCATCTGGCAGAGTGACGTCCCCATGCCCAAACGCTACGCCCCTGGTAACGTAGGATGTGGTAAAGAGAACTACACTCCGGGATTACTGTAAAAGGTGTGGGCGTTTTTTCTAAATATGCTTAATATGAAGTTGATGTTATGATTTAACGAATCTTCGATTAGATCTCAGCAAGGATATAAGGAAAAAGAAAACCGAGAAGCTACCAAAATAATATTAAAAAAGTGCAATGAAAAAGTTTCTCTATGATCAATCAATAGCGGCATGTCAGAGATGTACTTGAATATAAAATTTGGTCATTTAATATCTGTCCCTTGCCATAATACACTCCATCCGCCTTTATCTGCATTTAAAGTAAGATTGAATGTCAAAGTGTAAAATTAGCACCATAAAACACTTGAAGTTCGTGTTTATATAAGATCACTTCTGCACACTAAAACGAGAGTATTGCTGATTCCAATATCTACGATGAGGTCACTCTCTCTAGAGCTGATTGTTTTTCTCTTGCATTATGTGCGGAAAGAAAATCTACACTTCGCGTGTTGACGTGATTGGGTCAACCGTACATCTCTGAAAAATAAGGAGTGATAATTATTCCTCTTTAGGATTGAATTCGAGTTGAAAATGTGTTTCACTCATTTTGAGTGACTCGGGGATCACTCGGAGTATTTTCGATGATTGAAATAATAACGTCTATAAGTTTGATACTGTAAAAGTCTTAACCTTTAGGGTAAGGATATAAGTTATTTTAATTTGTTGCTTATACATTGATAACATTGAATGGATTGCACGTTCGTGAGGTGCGTGTTCTCGTGAGTCTTATATTAACACACAATACACACCAACAAAATATCACCCAACCACACAACACCATCACAACCACTCACAACACACAAAAGCACCCACACCCCACACGAATGACACTCACACAAACACACACACACACACACACAAACAGACAACACCCAACACACACCACAGCAACAACCACAGAGTAGTAATAATACATAAACTAAATTATTTATAATATTACGGTTAACATCACTTTATGTACTGGGTCTCAATTATTTGCATGGATTGATTATGCCATATTTTTCTGTTCGCCCTCTACCTTTTCTTCCCCCGATAATTAACTATTTTAAAACGCAGCCTACGTATAAATCGTATGTACTTTTTGTGTAAGCGCTTCTCTTAGTTGCTTGACCAACGCGTACAAGGTGTGTTATCAGGGTGGGGCAGACCAACAATTTAACGTAAGGAGATAGAAATTGGCAATCCAAAATGTGCCCCGCGTTTTTCTATTTTTCCTGTGGTTTGGTGATTTTCTCGCTGAAAAAAAAAAATTCAGGGGCAGTCTGCCCTGCTCCCCCTCCCGGCAGCTACGACTGCGCTGAGCAATTCACTAGATGACAGATAAATATAACTCGCGTGAGCTAAATATGAAATATGAAAGAAAATAAACGAATAAATCATCGCAATAAGCTTGGGTATCCGATTATAATAGGTTATGCCTATAGGTTTAGCAAGATTAAATTGGGCTGCCGCGGAGACGAACGGGTGGTAGTACGAGGAGGTGCAAGAGATAATAAATAATATAGGAGATACATGTATTCTTTTCTAGAATATGTAGTGAATGCCGCGTATAAGATGTTATTTAATGTTTTTGTTTAATATTTAGAATATTCTCACTACAGTTGGACATAAAGTCAGAATTAAAATGAATGATGTTTAGAAGTTTACGCATAATATTGAATATTATGTATTATATCATTTTTCTATTTTTTTCAAACATTAGAATTTATATATATATAAGATATGTAAGCGATCTATATAATCTAATAGTAGTAAGCAGAGAAGAAGGCTACTATTTATATGATAATAAAATAATAATAATATAATATAATTATAATAATAATATTATATAATATAATAATAATAAAATATAAAAATAATAATAATATAATAATAATAAAATAATAATATAATAATATCAATAATGTATCATAATAATATAGTAATATGATATAGTATTACTATTCTTCTACTGCTGCTGCCGCTACTCACTAACATATACTACTATATACTATTCTACTACTATTACTATACTATACTACTAATACTACTACTATAAGTACTACTATAGAATCTCTACTAATACCTTATACTACTAAAACTACTATTACTATATAAATAATCCATTTTATTCGTCTATTTAAATTATAAATGATTGTATGATAAAGAAAAGTTCAGTAATGCTATAACAAGCATTGTGTTTATTTGATAATATAAATTAATTTGTGAAAGTAAATGTTATCGTCTGTGATAAACCAACTACGGTACAACTGGTAAAAATATTTAAATGCATTCATGCATGGATATCACTTTTGTTTCCGGAAATAAAAGTAGCAAACACACTCACGGTACAAAGTTATTAATTTTCCGTTTGTAAAATAGGTTGATATAAAATTGGTATATATGTTCAGGCTTTTAAACAGATTGAATTTTCAGTTTATTTCATGCGTCAATACAGTTTTTGACAAAGGACAGGGCCATAATTAAATAATGTACTGATTCCTTTTCGTTTGACTTAGATTTTTGTGTTGGGTATTTTGAAAAAGTCTCGTTTTAAATCCTGATTTATTATATTGTCGCTTCTCGTATAATGACATATCAGCAATTGGGAAATTATAAATGATCAAATCATTTTATTATTGCTCTGCATTAAATGTGGACTGAGGTGTCTTAAAGTAGTCAGAGAGTGTCGTTGTAAGATGAGTAATAGATTGAACGTGATAGAATGTATATAATGAAATGGGTACCGGAAGCAACTGGTATCTATAGACAACATAGCAGCCATGAAAGATGAGATTTCATGTTCTTCTTACTACGGAGGAGTGATGACTATTCTTTTTCATTCTTAACCTGTAATAGTGTTTTAATTCTAGACCGTTAAACCAAACAAAGACCTTTCATTCATATTGTTAGTTAGTTTGAAGATTTTAAGATTTCTATCAAAATAAAAATTATGTGATTAAAGAGTATAGTGAGCGAATGGATCATATTTTCGAAGTGAGGTCTTTGATGATAATATTTGGAATTTGATAAGTGTAGATGTTTTAATCTTATATTGATTTATCTGTCATGTATTATACATTGCGTTCGTTGAGTTTACCAAGATTTTAACATTGCCTTATAAGATATCTATGTAGTGTACAATGTTTTACCCTGTATTTGATATCAATTTAACTTCAACTAAATTGAATTTTTCTTTATTACAACATTATTACACTCATCGTGACATACACAACAACTACATCGCACCCAGCCTCACTCCTAACATGGAAAACATTCACTAATGAACTACCAAACTCACATTATACTACTACACTATATACACTACTACTTATGTAATAATTAATATTAAATCTATACTACTACTAGAGCTATACTATATACTATTCTACTATACTATACTACACTATACTATAATATATCCTACACTACTATACTACACTATATAATAATATAATATAATAATAATAATAATGTCAAATATTTCTTTCAAATTGATTCAAAGCCTTGCTTTACACAATAACAAAAATACATAATAACTACAAAATACATTAAGACCTATATAAACGTGAAACTTTTAATACTGTCGAAATTTGCTATCTGACTATCTGACATATCTGACGTGTTGAATGACAATCAACACCTAAACATTTAACAGTTATGTTCTCACTATACAATATGTCAGATACAATTGGAAATTATTTCTACAGCGATATGAATTTCTGTGCAACACATAAGTCTATGGGGAAAGATGAATGGTCTCTCATGATTTTTAACTTTAAAGAAGACTTATGATCGTTTAAACTCGCAATTTTTTTCAGCTTCATTTTATGACGTAGTCGAGACACTGGTACATGGGAATTCATGCGATCATTTTTTAAATGAACTTGTTATATCAAGCTTTAGATTAAAATCAAACCTTTATGTATTTCTAGAATTTGCTGTTGGACGATTTGTCTTTAAAGTTTTTTTTGGAACTGGTATGTGTAATGTTGATTCGATATTATCAACCACAAAAAAGACTCCACGTCGCAAATCTATTTTGCGCATATTGCTATTTTTACAGAGCTTAATACATTTCATTCGATGTACTAGATTTTAAATATTTTGAATGAGTTTTCTATTAAATTTTGTAAAACAGGTTCTGGTGAAGAGTTCATTTTTTCATGATTTTTGACACTGTGCTTGAAATTCAATGCAGTTGTACTCTGATTTCGAGAAAAAGGGGCATCCATGACGAGATCAGACAAAAGTGTATATATTCATACTCATTGCGAGTTGGTCAGTTGGTAGGGTCGTCTGTTCCGGAGAAGTCGCGGTTCGAGCCGCGGTCTACCACGACTTTTTTAAAAATGAGTACTTCTGCTTTCTAGCCAGCGCTCGCATTCTAGAAAAGACAAGGGTATAATTAATTTATGTTATGTAGGGCCGCTGGTAGAGAATCTTTGTAATTGAAGTGGCTACTGGTAAAGAAGAGTTATTAGGTTATTAATTATTATTATTATTGTACGAAGTATTTCAAACACTGGCTACACCACGGGATGTGTCTACAAACAACAGCAACCAAAAAACACACGAACGGAGCGATATTATTCACCACACACTCCAATGAGTTTTTTTTTTTTTTTTACATATATGTACTTTCACCATATATTCAAATATATTCTGCAGATTTTTATATGGTGTATAAAGAGTATATTAAGTTCGATAAGAGGGATGCGCGTTGCACTTCACCGAGTGAAACCAAAACCGTTAGTTTTGGATTATAGCGTTCAACCCTGCTGGCTGGCGTGCCTATTTCAGAGTTACGAAGTTAAACAGAAAAAAATGTACTCACGTATGGTAAAATGCTATTGCCGCAAGTCCACAAATTTGTTCTTTCCTCTGTTTTGATTTGCAAGCACCTCACGTAATCACATTTTGTGATCGGTAACATGTTCATTCAAAATGATTGGGTAATACGCTAGGACTGAGATCATATCACGATTATTGGCAGAATTCCTCACAGAGGATTTAACCGAAATACTACATAATGTACTATTCACGTGACTCGACTAATCAGGTTGTGAAATATTTGTCTTATATGTCCGTATTTGAAATGCAGGCTTATATGTCCTAAGGTCCAAACTGAAGCAGAATGGTATATAGCGCCATTTGACGTAAATGAATAAGTATGAATTTTTTCGTCCCCACAATGCCGTAAAAAGGTGTTGCTTGTGTGGAGAAATCGTTTTTTCCCTGCAGCTCGTACACGTTTATCATCATGCATAAGTAGTCAGCAATATTTATCATTTCCTGTAATTTAATGCGATAGTATATCGCACAATTAAGACATAGGCTAACTAGTGGAGCTTTATTGCAAAATGTCAACTTTGGCTATTGAGTGGCTAATAGTGTCTATTGGATGCATACACCTAGAATACAAGAAGTTGTGGAAATTAACTTCCATGTCAGATATTAATGAATAACAATTAGTTCCACGAGTATAAAATTGCCTAGATATTAAGTATTCTATGCGGTAAATGGCAGTAATTCGTCACTTACGATATTAGCTTTTTAAACATTAACATCTTTGAATACACATTTTTTCAGGGTTAATTTTAGCAATATGAAGCCGTGGTGAGGATATAGTACATTTTTGGAAATGTGGTCATTGTTAGCATTGCGCTTTAACGTTTAACATCAAAGACTACAGATTATATTATAATGTGGTTTTTGTGCTATTTGAATGTCGCACTATACAGATTAATGATCTTAAGACGCAGCTTCTTCATCGAAAGATGGATTCTACTCCAGTAGGTCTATAAAGCTTTGTAGAAATCTGAAAATTATCTGCATAAATGATTCACTTTTAAAAAAAATCAAAAGTTATCTACAAACGAAGCATGCTTGGTCATTTCAGAGTAGTGATGGAAGTAACCTGCCGATTAAATCATTCTTTAGAGTTTTAAAGGCAAGATTGAGAAATAAAAAAATGTGTCTCATAGACCAAAATAGGTTGAAACCACACAATATACCTGTATTACCAATACGCTTGAAAGGAATGTACTTGCATATTTCGGTAACTTGTTTAACGTGAAGAAGGAGGCTTAAATGCACTGACAAGACTCTAGCCAGTAACTTCACCTTTTGTCGTTTGTGGAGAATCAAGCGTTTCATTGACTAGATAATGACTTAATTGTGCTTAGTCATGTTTAAATTGATCCGTTATACAAAATTTAATTACAAATATATGTGTATTGTTTCAAAAGTATAACATTTGACCATGCATTCTAAACATCAGAATCTTTGACGGTTTCTTGTTCTAGAGTCTTAAGACTTCTTACAGTTCTGCTATTTCCTTTACAATTCAAATGCAAGATCAGAAATGTTTGATTTTAAGCTTAATATATGAGGGAATGCTTTTCCAGCGATGTACCATATAGAATTATTTGTCATTCTGATGGTTTTGATAATGACATTGTATGACGTGGCAATTTGAAGGATTTAAATCTGATAACACATCACTGTTTTTATCTTGTTATGTTGTACTATCATTGTGAGATTGATTAAATTAAACAAGTTTGTTTGAAAATGATAGAGGTATTTTTTTTACTGATTGTAATGTGATTTTTATTTGAAATTTACTCCTTATACAAATGAACCTCCGATAGGCATTACTTTAAATCAATCTTGAAAAGAATTGAATACATATAAGAGAATCGTACAATTCGCACAATATGTTACACTATATTGAATGTAACCAATTATATAGCGTATCTAAACATAGCTAATTAATTTTATATAAGAAATTGTTATCTTTTTGAAAAAAAAAACCAAGAAAACCCACAAAAGACTTAACAGTTTGGCAACTCTATTACTTATAAATATGATTAATGAAGTAGCTAATACGAACATTGAAGGGATGCGGGGAATGATGAAGCATATTGTCTGATGTAATTTATTAACAGATGATTTATAAGCTTTTGTTAGTCATACCAGTATA
>JZLH01S0619021.1:35566-50037 GCA_001188425.1 Eucidaris tribuloides
GAAGGGTAATAATAACATTTATGTTATGTAGGGCCCGCTGGTAGAGCAGTCTTTGTAATTGAAGTGGCTACCCTGGGTAAAGAAGACGTTATTATTGTTATTATTATTATTATTATTGATACGACAGTATTACTCAAAACACGTAGGCCTACACAACGGCGATGTTTCTACAAACAACAACAACAAAAAAAAAACACACACGCACGGAGCGATATTATTCACCACACACTCCGAAATGTAGTTTTTTTTTTTTTTTTTTTACATATTGTACTTTCCCGCATATATCAAATATTTCTGCAGAATTTCATATGGTGTCTCAAGAGCTATTAAAAGTCGAAATGAACGAGGGATGCGCGTTGCACTTCAACCGAGTGGAAACCAAAGACCGTTTAGTTTACTTGGATCTCTACCGTTCAAACCCTGCTGGGCTGGCGGTGCCATTTCAAGAGTTTACGGAATGTTAAAAACAGAAAAAAATGGTAATCACCGTAGTGTGTACAAATGCTTGCCACGCCAAAGTCCAAAAAATTGTTGTTCTTCTTTCCTCCTGCGTTTGATTTGCAAGGCAACCCACGTAAATCACATTTTGTGAATCGGGAACATGTTAATGTCAAATGACTCTGGGACATACGCTAGGGACTGAGATCATATCACGATATTGCCAGAATTCCTACAGAGGATTCTACGAAAACTACATACATGTATCTAATTCACGTGACTCGACATACGCAGGTTAGTGACAATTTTGTTCTTATATGTCTCGTGATTTGAAATGCAGCTTATATTGCTCCTTAAAGGTCCAAACTGGAAGCAGAATGGTATAGCGCCCACTTTGACGTAAATGAATAAGGGATGCATATTTTCGCCCACAATGCAACGTAAAACAGTGTTGCTTGTGTGCGCAGAAATCGTTTTTTTCCTGCAGCTCGTACACCGTTCATATCATCAATGCATACAGTAGGTCCACAATATTTACATGTTCCTGTGAATTTTAATCGAAAGTATCTCGCACCACGATTAAAGACACAGGCTAAGACTGTGGAGCTTTATTGACAAAAATGTCAAACTTTGCTATCTGAGCTACATAGTAGTCTTTGAATGGACAAATAAACACCCTAGAATACAAAAGTTTGGAAATCTAAGCTTCCACTGGCAAGATATCAATGAATAAACAATTAGTACTCAGGCCGAGTATAAAATAGCCTAGATCTATTTAAGTAAGTCTATGGGGCTAAATGGGCAGGTAAATTCGGTCAACTTACGATATTCGCCTTTTTAAAGCATTAAACAATCATTTTGAAATACAATTTTTTCAGGGCTTAATTTTTAGACCATATGAAAGGCACGTGGAGCATGGAGGATTATAGCTCACATTTTTGGAAACTGTGGTCATTGTTAGCATGCGGCTTTAACGTTTAACATGCCAAAGAACTTACAGATCTATATTAGAATTGTGTGTATTTTGTGGTGCATATTTGCACTGTCGCCACTATAAGAGTTAATGAATCTTTAAGACAGTCAGCTTCTTCCATCGAACGATGGATTCTACGCCAGTAAGTCTATAAAGTCTTTGTAGAAATCTAGAAAAGTTTCTCTGGCATAAATGATTCACTTCTTTAAAAATACAATACAAAAGTTTATCTAACAAACCGAAAGCATGCTTGGTCCATTTCAGAGTAGTGATGGAAGTAACGCCGATATAAATTCATTCTTTAGAGTTTAAAGGGCAAAGATTGAGAAAAGTAACAAAAAAAATGTGTCTCTAGAACCAAATAGGTTGAAACACAATCATACCAATGTATACATCGGCTGAAAGGATGTGCCTTGAATTTGGGTACTTGTTTAAGTCGTGAGAGGGTGTCTTAAAGACACCGATCCAAGACTCTAGCCACTAACTTCACCTTTTGTCGTGTTTGTGGAGAATCAAGCGTTCATTGACTAGAATTGAACTAATTTGGTGCCTTAGTCATGTTAGTAGAAATTGATCCCATTATACAAAATTACATCATACAATGAGTACTGATGGTGATTGTTTCAAAAGTAATAAACATTTGACCATGCATTCTAAACAGCAGAAGCTTTTGAACGGTTTCTTGATTCTAGAGTATTAAGGACTTCTTCCAGTTCTGCTATTTCCTTTACACTTTCAAATGCAAAGATCACAGAACTGTTAGATTTAAGCTTAATATTATGAGGGAAGTGCTTATTCCAAAGCGATGTAGCCATATAGACATTATTTCGCATTCTGATGGTTTGATAAATGACATTGTATGACGGTCGGCCAATTTGAAACGGACTTTAAATCTCGATTAACACATCACTGTTTTATCTTGTTCATTTGTAGCTAATCATGTGGATTCGATGTAAATTTAAAACAAGTATTGTTGGAAAATGAAAGAGGTAATTTGTTTTACTGATTGTAATGTTGATTTTTATTCTAGAAATTTAATTAACAAATGACCCTCCGATAGGCCATTTTACTTTAAATCAATCTTTGAAAAACAGAATTGAATACATATACAGACGAATCGAGTACAATTCAGCACAATATGTTACACATACTGAATGTCAACAATTATAAGCGTATATACAACATAGCATAATTATATTTATATAAGAAATTTTATGCTCTTTTTGAAAAAAAACCAAGAAAAACAACAACAACAAAAAAGATTTAACATGTTTTGGCAACTCCTATTAAACTTATACAACTATGATTAATGAGTAGTCTAAACCAACACGTCTGAAAGGGAATTGCGGGGGACATGATGGAGAGCATATTGTCTGATTGTAAATTTATGTAAACAAGATTATTTGATAAAGCTCTTTGTTAGTCAATACCAAGTATAATGTGAGTAAATATTTAAATGTTGCCATAAGGAAGGATTCCATACATAAAACACTCATTCGGTAATCCATTTCAAAGAGCAATAAATCTGAGGGGAACATGTTATCTACTCTAAACTACTAGAATGTTGAGTGGAATAAAAAGATCATTAAATATCAACCCCTTCAAAAAATGTTTTAAAACAAACAAGACTAAAACAAAATTATTGTTCTTTGGAAATTAATTCAGTTCTCATGCACTATAGGCCTGTCTCTGACACAAGGATATAGCATGGTGGTAAGTTTGGAACATTTCCTTTTTGTTTCAGAAATAACTCGTAGGAATAAAATCAATTTTCATGTTTGTGCTTTTAACCTTATCCAATGTTTTGGAAATTTAGAAATATGTTTCAGGCATGGGAATAAATACCACATTGGCTGGTCAAAGTACTATCATTTCATTAATTAAAACATTCTGGTTTCAATTCTAATGTGCGATGAATTGTTATCAAACACTTCCTTTATCGAATAGGCATCACATCCACAAACGCAGAAGGCATTGAGTTTCTTCGGATTGGTGAAAAGGGAAACTATAAAAGCCCCAGCTGGTCTAAATGAATACCAAATGCAAAAAAAAAAAATCATGTTAACTATTGTAAACATCTCGAAAATAATTTGCTATACAGCTTGAACGCGTAGCCATTTCCCCCATAATTTTCAATTTACGATAGGATAACAGTTATACCCTCATGGCATTATGAAAACGGGGATCAAACCTTGCAAATAAAATAGACTTTATCCGACATTATTCTCTCTTGAGGATTTAAAATTATACCCACGGTACCTTTGACAAAATTGAAGTCAGTTGAACAGTATTATCATCAAATCCGTTGACATATACCACGTGTACTTTTATCGCAACAGTCTATGCATATTTTAACTCGTCTACTAAATGCTGAATACGTGTGTATCACCATTTCCTTTTACATTCATTCTTTTCATTTATGGGAAACTTGTCCGACGATAATATCATTGGGACCCGAGCTGTGAGGCCTAATTTACTTGAACTTATTATTTTTTCACCCTAAGTCCAATGAACAGTATAAGTACATGTATGTTTTTTTTTTAAAGGGTAGTGATATGATAGGAGATATAAAAATGCCTCTCGAACCAAACTGGTTAAAAGATATACAATGCATACACCAGCTAGAGTGTATCTAATAGCTAGAAGAATTTATCTTGAATTTGTTCACTTAAGCCAAATCAAGCATGAACATACAAGTATTTTGTTTCTCTCGAGCCCCTATAGAATTAGATGCCACAGAGAGCTACACAGTAGATTTGTCTGTCACAAGGCATACTGATGGAACTTACTTTAGAATGAGTCAACTTTTGACTACAAAATTTTCACAGTAGAATCCTTGCACAGTTAAATTGATTCCAAAATAGTTTCACCCCAATTTGAAAACCACCCCCAATCATCTTCTTTACCTTTAATCCTTGTATCGTATTGTTTGGACCTGAATCATTATACGTATACTCGTTGAATTACAATTGGTAAATAAATGTTCTGAATGCCTGGTGTGACTTAAGATGAAATCAAATAATTGTCATTAAAACGAAAATTTACTGAAGTATTTACCAAATACTTACCTAAGATAAAAAAAGCAGGTATGAGGAAATGATGTATGAATTCAATTATAAGTGACTGCACTAATCACAAAATATGTTCAATAAAGAAATAAACACTTTGTCTTTCAGTCATTCATTTACTTGATTGGTATCATTGTGATCTAAATTGAGGACTGTTTCAAATCTCTCTATTCTCCTTCATGGCGACGCAAAAGATTTGACAGTACATACATTATCGATAAATGATTCACGTCTTGTTTTTTCTTAAAGTGATATGATTAAAATTATCAGACATATTACATTGAGAGCTTTGTCCCCTGCAGTGGAAACCCTCGCAGCTGGCGAAACTATTATCGGCCACTATAATGGACCATTTAGTGATGTTGCGAAACTGCAACACTGAGGCAACAGAAACAATTACAAGCCATCACAGCTTCTATAAATGAGGCAATAAAAAGTAAATTGGTCTGACATTCGTATTCTTTGGCTATTTCAATTTGCTGTCTGATAATTTTGTGTCCAAGTAGCACTCAATTTATGTTTGTTCATGTTTCCATAAAATACAGTATACCAAGTAAAAGCTACTAAAGAAAGCATGATGTGATAGCATATACAGAAACCCATCTGTAGAGGTGTCTAAAGTTAGAGTAAACCCTTTTCAGATAATTTAATCTAAAAGTTTTTTTACGCTCATCTATAGCTAATTATTGCCGAGATATTATGCTCTTATTTTTGGAGGGCGTGCGCACATTGTGATAGAATTTCCGTGAGACTTAATGGAAATGCTTACATCCAACGCTCATTAATTCAATAGGTTCCAATAGTTTGCTGTTTCGTAATACAGTTTCCTGTTTCTATCATCATTTCCTATTATGTTTAAATGTAACATATCGATCACGGATTTTTCGTCAACGTAATTAAAGCGTATCGCCAGCTACGGATTTATGATTTTTATCAATGTGGCATTTTCCATTGCGTGCGTTGTGAAAGGTAAAACTTTTCAAAAGTCAAACCAAACCAAAACAAAACAAAAACTAAAGCATACATTTTACAACAATTTTAAGTCATCCTTTGATGAGGCGCAAATTTGCCATCAGGCGGCTTATCCTCGTCGACAGGAAAAAATGATGAAGGAGCGTTTATCTAATATATATAAAGTATTTTCTGTCAAATAATATTCACCCCGCGAAATTAAAACGTAAACACTATCAGAGAAATAACAAACACAATTGTTTTATAAAGTAATGTTTTTATTTACTCTCTGGAGGGGCAGTGGAGTGTGGGTTTGGCGTGGATGGGTTTATGTTTTCTCCTTTGTTTAACTTCTTTATTTGCAAGTAATGAATGTTATGCAATAATAAATCTTTTATTATTGTGTAAAGTGATATTGGGTTTGACCCTTATCTTGCCATATCATAATATATGTTATATCATAATAATTAAAGTGTTAGTTTACATCCATTTAACGTGTTTTAATTGTATTAATTATCTCATTTGTTTATTGTATTATGTAATTGCAGGGCGTCATTGTAAAGGCAGTGTTTTGAAATTCAATTGCGGCATCCTAGTTGTTTATAAAAATAACAATATAAAGAACTAAATAAAAATATGGGAATGTATAATATAAATTATATATATAAATGAACAATTTAAAACACAATACAGGATATATAAATAAATTAATAAAAAAAATAATTACTTAATTAATAATATGATAAAAATAAGTAAGTAAATGAAATGAATAAATAAATAGATAAATTAATAATATAAAAAATAAAATATATGAATAAATAACAATATATAGTAAAAAGTACATTAGATGCTGTAAAAGAGTTAAATAGTGTACTGAGAGTCCATCTGCTGGTAATTTACTGTAAACTTCACAGTGTTTTCAGAGTGTAGTCATTCCAACGCATTAGCATCCGTCCGATATTCTGACGTGTGAACGTTGATAGCGGGCGACACCTGGCGCGAATCGATTTAAAGCAGCTAAAATGACGGCACACCGATCCATCTCCGAACCACGCGATATTGTGTTTTCGAGTTTGCACACACTCTTGTGTGCTCAAAGTTTATTGCCATTAAAGAAAACGTGGACAGGGAAAGAAACTTATCCAAACATACACCATAAACGGTAATAAAAGCATATATATTGGGTCATTATGTTCTATTTACTTCAGCGCTCAATAAGCTGAGCAAATGATCATATGAAATGTGTTTAATATACTCAAATAACACAGGAGTAATATAAAGAAATGTGTATTTTGAGCATGTTGAATGACGTATAGCAGCAATTCTTATAGTGTCCGTGGGAGTAAATAGTCCTTGGTTATTTAAAATTGTAATTTGCTTGTGATATTCGTAGCTCTAATTAGGTAGATTTCTTGTACATCCATTGACAAGAAAGAAATGGGAGGATTGTATGCTAAACATGCATTATTCGCCTTTAAATTCACGTTTATAGTGACCGGCAGGTTCGACGCGTGCCTCGACACGCGTGTTATCGTTTGGCCCAGAGTCTCGGGGTTATTAGCTCATCTTATAGAGACCATTTGCAGACTTTCATGTAACATTACCCGTCAATCCACTTCGTTGCAGAGTACTCTTACGAAGTTAAGAACCCACGATATACCAGAAAACTAACATAACTCTTTGTCACAGTTGTCGTAAATTATCTGAGTTTTGTAAGACGTTACCAGTGTAATTCTAACACAAACGCCATGTGGTGTATGGGGGATGAGTCGCTCATCTAATATCTAAGTAGCTAATATATCTTCTTCGTTATTAAGGCAAATAACGCTGTCATTAAAAAAGTATTTCTGTCAAATTATTATTATGTTGATTGAGACTTGGGCAGTTTTATGCGCAGTTAAATAAGTAATTTTATGTTAATACGAAGTTTACTTTATGTAACAAAATATTGAACAATTTTGCTATAAATTAGAGTAATATCAAGGCGTGTTCGTATTCAGTAATGGTTTATGTTTGTGTGGCTTCAACATCATTGAAAACTTATTTCATACTTGTACTAAATATTAGTGTCAAAATCCAAAATCCAAAAACACAAGATTACCTCTTCCCCTATTAAAGGCAAAATCCACCCTGACGTCATGTTGGTTTTATTAAAAGCAGAACAATGAGAAAAACATGTCAATGAGAGTTTGGCGAAAATTTACCCAAGAATAGCGGAGTTATGATTTTTCAAAGTTTTAATTTTGTGACGTCACATACGAGCAGCTCCCCATATGTCATGTGATATTAATTCAATAAATTGCCACTTTTTATTGGTTCATGATAATTGAATGTTTTTTCTTTTCATGGAAGCTTGTATGAAATAATGTTTCTAGTTATATATTGAATACACAGGTAACATCATTTTCAATTTTCTGAGAAGAATAATGCCACTTTATGGAATTTATATTACATGGCAATGGGGGAGCTGCTCGTATGTGACGTCACAAAATTGACACATTGAAACTTAATAACTCCGCTATTCTTTGGTGATTTTTTGCCAAACTTTCATTAATATGATTCTGTCATTGTTCTGCTTTTATCAAAACCAACTTGACATCAGGGTGAACCTTGCCTTTAAGGACTAACCACTGCATTGTAAAATTGATTCAAAAGAGCAGAGGAGTAGCCACACTTTCTAAGTGTGTACCTAACATTTAATACACTCATGCAGCTGAATATTAAAAGTGAAAGACATTACATAGTGTTGGGAAATAATGGAAGATGAAATTTACTCCTATTGTGTGTGTGTTTAGACAGACATATTAACGTCTTGAATAATCAAACGTTCTGAAAAGCTTCCATCAGTTATGGGAAATAAATAATAATGAAAAAGTCCGCCCAACCTTTTTGCAATAGGGAAATGCACATAGTATCTTTCGCCAATTAATTATATAGGCACAATATGTCTTTTCAAGCAATCGATAGGTTTGATGCTGTTTCTGATGTCAATACAATACTTGAGCAAAGATAAAGGAAAACTTTGTCTGATCAACAAAACTATACCTGGGCTTCAAATGCTGTCTCTAACTTGATAAAAGGTTAATCATATTATCTGGGAAGTGTGGGCACTCATCGGCCTCATTTAATTTAAGCTCATGGACTAACGAATAAAAATATGACGGAAATCTGCTGTTCATGACAACTGAGTATTCATGCTGTCGAAAACTAATTCATTGTGAAGTCTTTTATCAGTTTATTCACGACTATTTCATCAATAACATTCCATACCATATTAATCAAATGAAAACAAAAATCGATTCGTCATCTATATACGTCGTTTACAAAGAGAGTTCAAATTAAGGTGAATCGTTTTTCATTTCGCATATTACTCGACGAGTGGGTAAATATGGAAAAAATAAGTTAAACAGGCTTAACGTACCGTCAATTGTGATTGATCCTCTCATAACTAACGGAATACATAAAACTATATTTAAATAAAGGTAGAGGAGTGATCTTTTAAAATTCTATTCTCAATGGAGAGTCACTGCATGTGTGTAATGTAAATCACCGATTTATGCAGGTACATAATATTTAGAATTTTAACTTGCGCAGGATGAAGGGGTTGGAATTAAGGATGAACACACGATAAAGCATGTTATGCACAGTAGCTAATGTTTAACAACTTTACAAACATTGTGGAAGCCCAATTTAAACAAACAAAATAACAAGCTTTGTTATGTGACATATCTGACAGTGTTTGAATGGAAAAATAAACAACCTAGAACACAAAACTTCGCTCAGTTATACTGTCACTTGTAATATGTACATATAAAAATGTAACAATGGGCACATGAGTGATTGTCAGTTGACGAAAATTCTGTAACACATGATTTTATGTACAGGAAAACTGGAATGGTCACTCATTCACTTAAAAAACCCCGAACACTTAATGATCGTTTGGACTGCAATATTTTCAGGACTTAATTTTTAGACCTTAGCAGAGTTACTGGTATCACGGGGAATTATGTAGCTTAGATTTTTTTTTTAAACTGGAAACATTGTTATACGATGCCTTAAAAGTGTGTTTAGACAGTGATAGCAAAGATTTAGGTTTAGATGATTGACAGTTTATTTTTAAATAAATTGGACACCGATGTTTAGTAATTTGACACAAGACATTCATCCTGTGAACATGTTTACAATGTGATGGCAAAATGCGTTTATAAAAGTTTTTTACTCGCTAAACACAGTTTTACAGTGTAATCTCTTAAAATTGGTGAAATTATTTGAAAAGTGATTGATCACTGAGATCATTCCAAAATGGGTGAAAAACCACATATGTTCACTCCAAATTTACTTTTAATTAATTCCTCAAAGAGTAATTATTTTCACTCATTTTTGTAAAAGTAAAGAAAAGAGCAGGAAGTAAGGGGTATACAGTTTAAGTAAGTATAGAATACTACAAACAGTTAAAAGTTAACATACAGTTGGTGCATAAGCTACACGACCACAACAACACATTATTATCTAATTATTTGACTGCTTATTTCACATTATGTGAGATCATGGGTTAGAGTTAAACGATGAGCATGATGAAGAACATTATATGCACAATAGCTACTCTCTTAAAAAATAAGCGAAATTCATATACGTTCACTCCAAATCATTATAAGGGCAATTCCATGATTAGTTACGTTACACTTTATGACAAACTTTACTCAACATGTGGCTCTTACATGAATATGCTTTAATATTATTTTTTTGTTTTGGTACTGTCAGTTCTCTAGACTGGCACCTACTTCACAACATCAAGCAAAATCATGAGACGTGTTTCAAAGAGGACATGTCCTCAAAGTTTCCTCAACCTGTTTTCAACTGGATCAAACTATGGTTATCCATGCTATTTCTGGTGTCTTGATAAGTCATTTGATATATAACTTATTGATAAAAATCTTTCCATTTTTAACTACAACATCAAAACATGGTTAGTTACGTTCCTGTTAGTTACGTTACATTTTGTCCATCCACACAAATTTGCGTTTATTCATGCCTTTTTCAGATTTAGTATGCATATGTGGGGGTTTAGTACTTTCAAAACAATGAAAAGAGGCTATTGGCATGAAAAAAGCCGCAGAATAAATGACAGATTTTCATAAAACTGAGATTTAGTCACACTAGTCCCACATGTGGTATTTCATGTATGGTTCTGATTATCCTATAGGGTGCTGTTGAAGACATACAATTTTGAGTAGAAATGATGTCCCCCATTGTTTCTTCATGATTCATACCCATTCAAACCAGTGAAATGTAATACAATTGGAGATAGAGCAATTTATATAATTTGTGATTTGTCCAATAATTCATGGAAATGCCCATAAACTGGTTACTGGGAGATTGCATGCCTCGTTAAATCATTTAACCCTCTCAGTACCATTGTAACAAAATTCCATAGACTCTGCATGTGCTATTTTAAGTGAGGTACTCAAAGGGTTAATTTTAGATGGCACTATTCCAATCTGACACGTTTCTGATACTTTCAAATTAAAATGCCATTCCCATTGATAACATTTCAAATTGGAAAAAATGAAATAAAAAATACGAAGTAACTAATTAAAATTAAATCAATACAAAACAAACTAAATCTAAAATTCACATTTGAAATCTTATAACGCTATCATAAAAAGCTACCAGATTACTTTAAGACATCAAATATAATCTATCATTGTGTAAACGTACAGGACTCTAGAGATGCTCACGCATATTTCGGCGAGTAGGCTGTATTTTACATCAACCCGTACACGAAAAAACAGACCTTGTTGATCAAATTACATGATAGGTACACGTTACAACATCTTCTGGCACCTTGTAATATCACTCCTAATGTATTAGACGACGGGTACACAAACAGAAATCTGCGCCTCAGCAGTGGCGTATCTAGGGATTATGGCGCCCGGGGCAAACAATGAAATTGCGCCCCCTTCCCACATTCTCTCCACCTAAACGTATTGACGTACACGTGAGGGAGCAGAGCGACCGAGCGGAAGAATGTCTTTGCAATTGTAACCATCAAAAACATTTTTTTGTGTGCATTTGATCCATAGGAAAATTAGCAAGGAGGATGTATATATTTTTTAATGCCAGGAGATTGTTGAATGATATTCACTACTTCCTCAAAAGGGGCACAAAATTAGCAAATGTTTTCCGGAAAGTTAGCAAGACAACCAAAATTCAAGATTTTTTTAAAATTTGAACTTCGGCAAAATGCTATTCTATACATTTTATCGTGTATTGCTGCGCAGTTTTTAAGAAAAGGATGATAAGCGATAGTGTCATGCAAGGCAATAATTATTATTTTGTAAAATTTGTGAACATTTTCTGTAAAAAAATAGTTTTCAATTGCATAAATATTGGGAGTGTGAAATTATGAAATCGTGAAAGAAAATATGCGAGGGAGCGGAGCGACCGAGCTTTAGAAATTGTTGTCGTATTTGTAACCCTATGAAACCACTTTTTCCAATGCATTTTACCTCATGGACTGGGAAGGATGGGGCGCATAATCCTTAATGATCATAATTTTTCTTCCATCTATCCCCTTTCTTTTTCTCTCTTTTGCGTTTTTTGAGCCCCTTAAAAGTGGCGCCCGGGGCATGTGTCCCCTCTGCCCCCTCTAGATACGCCACGGCGCCTCAGATTACACCTGCGACCGATACCACGGCGTTAAGTGGCTCTTCGATGTGAGTCGAGTTACGGTCGTGTTTTATTCCTAACCTTGAAGATTTTTTTGTTGTCCTTTGCTGTAGTTCCTTTTCATTGCTCTTTGTATCTATTGTCTCGAATTCTGTTATTTTGCGAAAAAGTGGGGGATGGAACATCAATGAATGCAACATAATGGATTTTTTAAAAGTAAAAACTGCAATAGAATTGGTCACAAAATATGACATCTGCCCGCTTATATTAGCTGAAGTAATATAATACATTACTACATTAAATATAAAAGAAAATATAGAGATGGTGCGTATTGAGCCGAGAATTCTATACCTGTCACTTGAGTTGCTGAAATTAAAGTTGTGAATATTATATATTATTTGATTACGTGTTGGATGACAAAATGTCAAAAATAAATATATATGATCTCAACAAGTTTCCCTTTATCTGCTGCTGTGTTTTTCCTCTTTTGATTAGATTGATTTGTAGGAAATGGACACCTCCTTGGTTTTGAATACATGATAGTGAATAGAATAAAGACAGATGGCATACTCTGATATTCTTAAAAAGTGAACAGTGGGTATAGACTCGTAGTTGTGTGTGTACGGGGGGATAAGGAGCCCATACATTCAAATCACACACACACACACACACACACACACACACACACACACACACACACACACACACACACACACACACACACACATTATTGTAAATTTGTATATTATATGTACATTTGTACCGAATATTTGTGTATGCGTTTTTTCTGTATGTTTATGAGTGTGGATGTGTGTGCGTGGCTGCGTTAGAAAAAAAAACAGAAAAACGTGTTCAGCTGCATGCCCTTTATGACCGCACATCGCATTTCACTTTACCAAATATCAAAGATTACTATTTTGTATGTCCTTCTTTTGAAGCAGTCGGTTACTCACCCCATATTTGTAGATCACTGTCCTGAAATGACCCTTCCCCTGATACTGTTTGCTTCACGACCGATATACCACGTTCATATACCACGTTCATATACCATCTCGAAATAATAATTTCTTACCCAGCAGACAATTTATTATACATTTATCAATTGCCTGATGACGAAACGAGAAAGGACATTATCATCTTTTTGATGTGTACCTACCATTGGTGTCAGGCGCGTATCTAGGAATTTTCAAAAGGGGTGGGGGGTCATCAGCGGCCAAATCCTAGGTCCAAAATTTTTTACGGTCAGCCCAGCGGCCGAAAAGTCATTCAGCAGAGGTGAAAGGGAGGGGGGAGGGGTTAAGATAATCTTGGACGGCCATACTAAGTTTTTGTACAGCCGATTTTACCACCAGCGACTGTCTGTTCCGGAGATTTAAAACACCCATTAGCGTAGCCAAAGGGGGGGGGGCAGAGGGGGCAATTGCCCCCCCATAATGCATTTTCCGAATTTTGTCGGTACATTTGAAATTTTGTCGGTACATTTAGACCTTCACCCATGAAATCTCGTACCGACAAAATGTACCAAGTACCGACGAAAGTTAGCCAAGAAATGACACTTTTTATATGTAAAATCGCCAAATTTTCAAACTTGCTCGCTCGCAAAACGACTTAGATTTTGTTGATAGTGCTTTGCCGGTAATTTGTCAATCATACTATCATAACGTCATGTCGTCAGTAAGAGAACCACGTCATCTTGTACCAACAGAATGTTCCAATGACCGACAAAAATGCTGCTTGAAATGGAAATTTTTCTGATGTCAAAATGCGAAAATTTTCAAACTCGCTCGCTACGCTCGCTCGCATAATAACTTATACGTCATAAACGTTAATTTTTACCGATAAATTGTCAGTCATAACTTAATCAGAAATAAGAGAAGAGAAAATTTATTGAATACTAACATATTAAAGGGAAACCAGTGGGACTGTAATCAAACCGGCATTAAAAAAGGCTTCCTGAAAAGGAATGCTTGTCGAACATACTACCTTTGTATAGATTTCAAAAGGAGAGGAATTTCAAACCTGAATTATCAAATAGAAAGGGTCTATTAATATTGGCCTATTTGCACTTGACCGTTTCAAGATGGAATTCACATTTTCTCAATACTTCTTATTCATGAGGTTACAAAATGTATATCCCATTTTCCCCTGATACACGTAGAAGAGCGTTCCTGTCAGATGAAAAGTACGCGATGCGGCGCTCGCTCGCTTCGCTCGCTCGCAAATATAATGATGATCCACTTAATGTTGTTGCCAAGGCAATCATAATGCCAGTAATGCATGACAAAAGTTACAGTTGCCAAAAACAAATAAATGGAGAACTCTACAGAGCTTGGCAGGTTAAGTCATATTTAAAGGAGCAAATCGTCTGTATT
>JZLH01S0619021.1:51683-73088 GCA_001188425.1 Eucidaris tribuloides
ATAATGAATACATTTTGAAACACTGTTGAACAGTGCCTTTAAGGACAAGATACTATATCATTCACCACGCAATTACGCTCTTAAACGAATCGGGTCATGGATCATTGGCTTTGATTGTTTTATTGCGTGATATGTTTTTGAAATGATTTTCCCAGGATATTCGCATGAATTATTATTCTTTTTCGCATAATCCTATAATGCTACTCTTGAGTGTGGGGGTGTGTATAGGCATGTCTCAACCATCATGTCCCTACACTACTTAATGTGCATGTAACTACGTTAGTGAATTCGTAATGATGATCATGTACATACCTACATGCACCTTTTACAAAGAAAACTATACGGAATAAGCATCTTACAAATTGTGTTTTCAACTTGTGGTCTAAAGAGTTCATCAATAGTGTGGGCTGAAAATGAATGCCGTTTTGGACTATTAAGTAAAATTATATTCACATCTCACAGAACACTTGTTTAGAATATGGGAGTGGGTGTATATAATCTTTCACCATTCACAATAATGGAATATCAGTGTATAATCATAATGTATATACGGATACATACGTGTACACTCGGATAAAATGCTAGATATCAAATACTACTTAAGTACTTAAAGTACTTGTTTGTGTTATAAGTAAATATCAGATTAATATTAATTACACGTAAGTTTGCAAAATTTGCCAATTCGTTTGTAACTTATAATGTGTGATATGATTAGGTCATTTGGCAACGAAATGTACAAGAACAAACAATAAAGAATAAGTAAAAAGTCTAAACTATAAGTATAATAAAAAGCTATATTGCAATATGATAAGTATTCAAGGACTTAAGCGTACTATAAAAAATGGGAAATGATTGATTTATTTTTATGGGATATACAATGATAAAAAACAACAACAACTGCAGTAGAATTATGAGACAACTTAAACCCTGTTCCCTCATTGGAGTTAAAAATTACACCTTTTGAATTATTTGAGAGAATGGAACACTATTTTTTACTCTTACCCGACTGTGGACCTTTAAGTATTGTCATATCTGTAAATTTATCCATAATAAAATACAATTAATAATTGACGACTTATCCTTAATGTTTGTGATCTTTTGTAATGTTTGATACATTGATGTCAATAAGATTTTTGTTCCGTAAGTACTTAGCTTGATTGAGAATGATACCTTTGTTTCACATAAAATATAATATGATTATTAGATTTTGTAATACGGTGTATTTTTTTTCTTTCATGTTAAGAACGTCTTCTTAATAACGTCTACGTTCCATTCATACACAAGGCTATAAATACATGATTAAAATCGCATGTAACAGTTCAATTCCATGGTTGTATGCATGCATAAATACCTATTGGAAAAAAATATCTTTCCATGGCCGTGGGAAGAAATCATGGACACTTAAACGTGTAATGCAACGAAGCATTAGAAATCTTTTTGTAGAAAAGTCTCCCTCGTAACGTCGACGTAAGAATAGACTGACAGGCGTAACTGTTTAAGATCTCTTCTGGATAAATCAGCCATGAAAGTTTTCTAAAGGCCGCTGAAATACCCTTCCATTGTGTTAATAATCGGAAAACACTCATCGGCTTGCCATTTGTTAACCCATTCTTTCCTGACTTTGTAAATTGCCAAAGAATTGTATATAACAATGAAGTCAGTCGGCATAAGGGAGCGTAAAGTAAATTTAACGTCATCGTCTGAACGTTTGTTACGTATCAATTATATCACTTCTTCTATATCACCAGTAGTAATACTGAGAAGACGACACTGCCACAACAAAGACGACGACGACGACGACGATCTACTACTTCTACTATACTAACTACTACTACGACTACTGCTGCTGCTACTACTACTACTACTACAACAGCAACAACAACAACCACAACAACAACAACAACTACTACTACTCCTATTACTACTACTACTACTACAACTAGTACTACTACTACTACTACTACTACTACTACTACTACTACTACTACTACTACTACTACTACTACGACTACGACTACTACTACTACTACTATTACGACTACTACGACTACTACGACTACTACGACTACTACGACTACTACCACTACTACTACTACGACTAGTACGGTACTAGTACTACAACTACTACTACGACAATTACCACCACAACTACTACTACTACCGCTACTACTATACTTCTCCTCCTCACTTGTTCTATATTCTTGTTCTTTATTATTACTTCTTTTTCATCTTCCCTGTACTACTAGGGCTATCACTGGACTACTACTACTACTACCACTACTTCTATTACTACTACTACTACTACTACTACTACTACTACTACTACTACTACTACTACTACTACTAGTAGTAGTAGTAGTAGTACTACTACTATGGTAACTACTACTACTACTACTACTACTACTACAATACTACTACTTCTACCACAGCTACTACTACTACTTCTACCATTGCTACTACTACTACTACTACTACTACTACTACTACTTCTACTATGGTAACTACTACTACTACTATTTTAGTTTTAATACTGTTGCTGCTACTACTACTGCTACTACTACTACTACTACTACAACTGCGATTGCATAACAATTTTCAAATTACACCGAAATTGTAACTTACTAACTAGTATGATAATATCATGCGTATAGGTGTCTATTTAATTTATGAAGTCATTGTTGGCCTCGTATGAACGGATTTTTTATTAACCTTTTCCTTTCTTCTGTAACTACTACATACATATTGCAAATTCCAGTACCTTAAAGCTGGTGTGTAATGCTTTATTTTGTTATGTTGTTTTTTGTGTCGAAATAATCCTTTTGAGATAAAATTGAAATAATGAATGATATGAATAATAACTAACTGACTAACTAATTAACTAACTAACTTACTAAATACCCATAGGTAAATCAATCAATCAATCAATCAATCAATCAATCAATCAATCAATTAATCAATCAATCAATCAATCAATCAATCAATCAATCAATCAATCAATCAATTAATCAATCAATCAATCAATCAATCAATCAATCAATCAATCAATCAATCAATTAATCAATCAATCAATCAATCAATCAATCAATCAATCAATTCATCAACAAATCAATCAATCATTATTTTAATCAATCAATCAGTAAATCAATAAATTAATTAACTAATTTATAAATCAATCGATCAAATGAATTTCGAAGACGGTAAGTAAACATGAGATTAGATAAAAACAAAATAGATAAACAATGAAATAAATGAGGTAGATAAATACATTTCGGAATAGAAATGTGTATTCTCGTCCACAAATAGACATACATGTAGAGTATGTAAACCACTGGTATGTTACCTTTTATGTACTTTTCCATTTTACAAATCATCCACTTCGTCTACGATATAACAACCATAATTTTGCTGCGTGTTTCATATTATTTACGGCGAAATGTCTTCCTCTATTCGGCTTGTTCTCATTTCCATTGCTTCGGTTTCTCTCCTCCCATATTTAAGTCTTCTTAATACATGTACATTGTTGACATAATTATCTCAACCAGCGGTATTAAAGTCAAAATCGGTGATTGTGTAGGAGTATTGTGATATGTACTTACGGACTTATTCATAACCCCTTTAATATCGACCTACAAGGGAAAAGAACCGGGATGTGTTCAAACCCATGATACGAAACCTATAAGGCGGAATCAAGAGGGCGTAGTCAGGTTTTTTTCAGAGGGAGAAGGAATGGGATAAATTCTCTAGTCATAAGGACCGCTATTCATAAGGACCAGTGGTTCTCAAGGACCGCTATTCATAACGTGCAATTTCCTATACCTGAAGGGTTACTATTCATAAAGCAAAAAGAGGGTCATTATTCATTAACTCATAAGGACCATTATTCAAAGGGATCGCTATTATTAAAAGAGGTTCGCTATTCATAATCAGAGAAAAGGATCATTACTCATAAAGACCGCTATTCATGATAAGTCATAAGGGTCGTTATTCATAATATCAAATCGAGGTCGTTAATCATAAGGGTCGCTACTCATAATCGAAGAAGAAGGGCGCTATTCAAAATTGAAGAAGAAGGTCGACCCTTATGAATATTGACTTTTATGAATAGCGACCCTCTTTTTGTACGATGAATAGGAACCCTTATGACTAACGACCCTGATTTAGTATTATGAATAGCGACCGTTTTTCTGTATAATGAATGGCGACCCTTACGTCTTATTATGATCGGTCCCTATGAATTTGTTTTCTTATGAATAGCGGTCCGTACGACTAGCGAGCAGACTCCGGAGGAACAGTGGGTAGGTTCTAGTTTTGACGGGTGCACTGAGAAAATTCCCGGTCAACTTTTCCTGGTCAGTTATTTCCCGTGTAAAATTGTATTAGTTTGACCAGAAATGTGGTAAATTCTCTTGCAGCACTTTGATAAAAATACAATAACCAGGCACCGGGGTAAAATTAACACAATCAGTGTTATATACCGCCTGACTGGACAGTCATCAGCGTAATAATATTTCTGGTAAATTGACAGTTAAAACCTTACACGGAAAATTAATAACCAGGGAAAATTTAACAGGGAATTTTCTCAGTACTTGAACAGTTAAATAAGTAATGTTGTAAGCTTCATGCAGGGGAAGGGGTGTATGCAAGGATTTTTTTCTGGGTGGGTCGTGATCATAATTGTTTGAACCTTTTCATAAACTCATGCTCATAATTATGGAATATTGTCATTTTAGAAGTTGCCATTTTTCCGTGAACGGTACATCTGGGATTAATATTTGCTCACCCCTGGTGAAACAATTATAATCTAAGTATTTCAGGAATGCTGAGCATTTCGTAGCGTCCGACTCGACGCTAAAACCTGTGTTTAAAAATGGCGGTATTCAGAGTTGTTGTTGAGTCACGTGGTGGTTACACACGTTATTAGACTTGTAATAGACTATTCTGATGTTAATTTAATGATAATTGACATTAGATCAAAATTTATCAGTTTTTGTGTTGTTTTTTTAATTACTTTAATTTAATACTTTTTTCATGATTTTTGGTGGATTTAAAAAATATATATATATAATTGTTACTGCGCCCAAATGTATTTTAGTTTTTACTTTAGTCACCTCATGAAATCCAAAAGTTGCTTCACATACTGCGTTTTTGTGAAATAAACACTTGTCTTGAAAATTTTGGATGATATAGGAGAAAGAACTTAAGTATCAACAAAATATTCCATAATTATGAGCAGGAGTGTATTGAAATAAAAGTAAGGTGCGATTAAAATGTAGTCGATCAATGCTTTTTCATATCATTTTGAAAACGCCCCTAAAAATGTCTTTGGAAGATGTGGACCTCTTCGTTTGGTCAGGGGGAGGGGGTAATGGAGGTCGTACGGCCCTCCCGACCGCCCCTGCGTACACGCATGGGGGTGAGAAAACGAGATGTACGTGCGTTTCCCTCAATATTCCCATGGATACCTCAGGGGCAGCGCCAGGGTAAAATGGGGGGGGGGGGGGAATCTGTCGGGAAAATCTTGCTCGCCAGAAAAATTTTTACCTCCCAAATTACAAAATTTTTTGCTCGCCACACAAAATTTTCTCTAGCCAAATGAACAACAATGGGAAGGGGGGGATTGGAATTCTCAAAAAACGACAAAATCCCCATTATTCTCATTACTTTGAAAAAAAAGGCCGCCGCCCCTACAACACCTCACTGGCGACTTCTATTTTTATGGTAGACAATTTCATTAGATACGTATGATGAATTCCCGCCCCTCCCCTATCATGATTTACTCCATCATTTATCGAAATCAAATTCATCTACATATTTGGATTTAATTTAGAACAATTGTTATGCAGCAGAATCTTGTTATAAGTACGCATGTTTGTACATATATTAACCCCATTTATTTTGTTAGTATCGTTTTATTTTGTAAAATATTTTTTTGGCTTTATTTGTTAGCAGTATACACGCATGCTCATAATTATGGCATATTTTAGAAACATTTTAGAAGTTGCCATTTTTCCGTGAACGGTACATCTGAGATTAATATTTGCTCACCCCAGGTGAAACAATTATAATGTAAGAATTTCAGGAATGCTGAGCATTTTGTAGCGTCCGTCTAGACACTAAAACCTGTGTTTATAAATGGCGGTATTGTTGTTGTTGTTGAGTCACGTGGTGGTTACGCGCGTTATTAGACTTGTAACAGACAATTCTGGTGTTAATTGAACGATAAGTGACATTAGATACACATTTATCAGTTTTGGGGGTTGTTTTTTTAAATTACTTTAATTTAATACTTTTTTCATGATTTTTTTATGGATTTAAAAAAAATAAATATGTAATTGTTATTGCGCTCAAACGTATTTTAGTTTTTAATTTAGTGATCTCAGGAAATCCAAAAATTGCTTCATATAACTGCGTTTTTGTGAAATAAACACTTGTCTTGAAAATTGTGGACGATACAGGAAAAAGAACTTAAGAAGTATCAACAAAATATTCCATAATTATGAGCATGAGTGTACTTACACTATTCAATAAACAGCCTCATGATTTCCATAACCCGTACACCCACTATTTCAAACTGATTTTATTAGAAAGTGCCTTGGAAATGGAATGCATATTTTTCCTGAAATAAATCCACCATGATTTTATTATCATCCACGGAGTGATCTTGTTGTCTTAAGGCGTTATGTCGTATCACGTTGCAGTTTGTATGCAGAACTGATGCGCTATCATGATGACATCATCAGATCCGACATAGTACTTTGAACACAGAACAACCCTTTTTCAATTAGGATGTGTACCCAACAGACGAATTCACACATCCTCTGCCGTTCTACATCGTATACGTACACACACCGCTAAGTTGATAGCAAATTTCCCCGAGTCATGTGCGCATTCATTCCATTGCATAATTAATCCATGCTCGTTTTGACGTGCATGATACGTTAGATTATCATATTCATTAGACGGAGAGCCAACGCGCCGAAAAACGCCTTCGCGCCAATCAGCTGCCGAGAACCGGCTTGCGAACAGCTGTGCGCCTGTGCGCATGCTCCGTACTTTCCACCCCAGCTTTTTTCTGATACTTGCAACCAACGCAGGTGGTTCCCGGTACTGTGGACTTTCTTCTTAGGGACGAGATCTGAAACCTGGTTTCTGTCCACCAAAAAGTGAGCACTCACATTTTTACCTGAACTGCACTTAGTATTTCTACTTGTAGGCGTCGATTGCTGCTGTAGGTACTGGTTTTTATACGTTTTCATCAACAGACGTTCCAGGACAAGTTCTCGGAAGTCAAGACCTGTGTTTGTGCAGAATCAAATTGTGCCGCTCGTCAGTATTTTTGGATGAAACTAGATATAAATGTGCGCTGAGCCAGTTGAGTGAGCAAGGTGGTCGTCTGTCATCATCAGTAGATATCAACGTGTTCTTTAGTCAAGTGTATCGTCTGCCAAGGTGAGTTTTGGGTACTGTAAGCGATGTACTATCTCCCCGAACTGGGGTTACTTAACCTGTTGCCTCCGAGATTCTGAAAATCCCATAGAGTTAACACAGGGCAGATCCGGTTCCCGTAGCCAACGGGTTAACGCTCGTACTCGGCAATAAAATCATGCGTTCTGCTCACTCAGGGGTATGATGTACGGAAATGCCTATTGATGCACACCCAGGCACGTTCCCCTCTTTTGCTTTTGAATTGGATAGTTTATCTACCGACTGAATTCAATTATGTGTTTCTTGTAATTAAGCGCCGTGTCTATTCTTGGATGGTTTATTAAATAATGGCTAGCTGTCGTACAACACTGACTGATAACGAATTCAACCATCAGTTTCAACCATGTCTTTACAATAAGGTTCAAATTAATTTTTGCTTCATTTCTTTGACCATGTTCTGAAACAATTTGTAACGTTCGTGTTTCATTTTAGTAATTTTTTTAGAAGTAATGTCATCGGTCTGACAAATTTTGCACCAAATTCTTTGATCACAAGATAAAGGCATATTCTAAGTGTTTCAATGTCAACAGCACAAGGTCAAAGAGCTTACAGCATGCGTATGTATGTGCTGTGAATGATCAGTCATGTTACTGGAGCCAAAGTCGGTGTTACAGGCTCCGGTACAGACTTCTACGTAAAAATAACATTATGGAAATTAGTGATCGTACAGTCTCTAAATTCAATAAGAAATGTCTGACAAGTATAATATAGTCATGTCACAAATACAAAGGGAAGACGTCAGCGTTACAAGCATCCTTAACAAAGCGTAAGAGTTAATAAAGGATATAGTTCGATGTACACGGCCCGACGAACAACGCCAAAGTGGTAATAATGCGTATGCATGAAATATGCCGCATTCCATAATGGAATTCTGCCAAACTCATTTACATTTCTAGACTTTGTGCACTCCAGTACACAAAAACAATACGTCCAAATGAGAAATGGAAGAGGCAACATCATCTAAAATATACGAGGAAAATTGGCGTGTCTAAATTTGATGCTTAGATGTATTAGCTGAAAAAATATGCACCAAAATGAATTCTGATATATCTGCATTATCCAATTAATGGATAAAGCGAAGAGTAATGCCCCTGTCGTGGCTAATAACCTTTTCGGGTAATGACTTTTATCATTTTCATATCAATTTTCTCCAAGTTGATTAAAGTTACTGAGTACGGGGAGCTGATAAGACTCTGGTTTCTACTGCACTGCCACCTGTAAACAGTCTTGTTTTTTTCATTCCATGTCTGTTCGTCGGTTTAAAATCACCTTACCATATAAGACACAGATCTCGTGAACATATCCTTTTGTTTGAGTGGTTTTTTTTACTCACTGAATGCTACAATCGCAGTGCCACCGAACAAATAGTTTCTTCCAAATCTGAATAGGCGCCCATACAATACTCACCTTAATGAAAATGTAGTTTCCTCAATTTGCAGATGTCAATGTCAGTTTCAAATGTTGTAAGTATTTAATGGTGGTTATAAATCAGAGCATACACTGTACCAGTACATGCCATTTTGCGCCCATTCAAGTTTTAACGTCGTGAACATTTTAGCTTATCTTGTTTTGGTGTTTATGTAGAAGTGTTGGAAATGCCGTTTAACTCGTTAGGGACTAAATAAGAGATATCTCGGGTAGAATTCTATTTAGGATGCGTGTTATATTGAAATCAAATCGTCTGCATCGGGTTAAACCTAATAATCTGCTCTAACTGGATGTCAAGTACAGCATAGTGTGCATGGAGTACGTGTACTTACGTCCTTTGGTAATTGTTCAAAGAATATGACGTATCCCCAAACATTGTAAAACACGAAAGTTTTTACCACCAGACATAACAGAGGAAACTAATTCTAAAGCCTTGATAGGAATTAGGTCGTTAACACTGCACAAACACTATGACATTAGCGCCCCTCCCTTCTTGAGGGTTTAGACTTAACACTCTCATTCTCAACTGAAGATATTTAAAAATGCCCCTTTTTTGAATCTGTTAAACTTCATCGTATAGTTCGATCTCCTCGCTTTATCCACCTCACACATTGCTCAAAATTTGTGAATATCGTTAGTATAACATCTGGGTACTGCAGCCCAAGCGCCACGGATAACGGGAAACTGCGTGGAAGTCGTGGCGACAAAAGCGGCGGGAAAAACGCTGCTTTGGTCGTCACGACGTGCGCGAGGGGATATTATATCGAACCGACGGAAAGTGAGAAATACTCCAAATGACGACCGCCAAACCTACCATGCCCCAATTCGTTTAATTACATCTCACAAATGAACGTAATTTCTTCCATGCTACGAGGCATTTCTAAAAGGGCGAACTTTTATTAGCACGGTCTTTCTCATTCATGGATGAAAATAAAAACATAAAACGCAAACAAGTTCGACCTTTCTCGATTAATTCATAACGTTACTTATAGAATTGTGTGTGCACTGTCGCCTTAGCCGTTCCATTGGAAGAGACAACACATTTATTTCAAGCTTATACATTAATGTTTTATTATTGAACTTAAAGGGCAGTAACATAATTGAAAGAAGTAACAAATGCATGAAGAACGAAATGAGTTGAAACATACAACAAGTATACAGTGGCTAGAATATTTGTTCAGTATAGAAAGAACTACCTTGAATTGGTTGAGCAGAAACAAGAATGCATTCACCAATATTGAATTAAAGAATGACCCTGATAGAAATTTCAATTTCAGACATAAACAGTCTCACATTTCATTTCGGAGATAAAATACATGTATAATCCAAACAAAAAATATTCTGAATAACATTTCTTGCTCCTTGTATGAATATACTACTGGAATAGTGCTATCGCCAGTGAACATGTGACCATGTGACATCACACATTTCCAGTTTATTTCTTTCTTTTCTTTTCCTGGCTCTGTCCGTCCTGTTGGCTGATTTCATTCTTATCTCTTTGTTTACTCTCTATTAATTTTGTTCGTCCGAATACTTATCCCCTCGATTCAATCATTTTCTGCTTAATGAGCTCCTCCTTCTCTTTTCTCATTGTTCTTGTTCTTCTGTATTCCTTCCTTTTTGTTTTTTACGTCGTCGTCGTCGCCGACTCCTCCTCCTCTTCCTTCTTCTTCTTCTTCTTTTTCTTTTTTTCTCCTTCTCCTCATTCTTCTTTTTCTTCTTCTTCTTCTTCCCCCTTCTCCTCCTTCTTCTTCTTCTTTTTCTTTTTCTTTTTCTTCTTCCTTTTCTCCTCCTCCTCCTCCTTCTCCTTTTCTTCCTTTTTCTCCTTCTCCTCCTCCTCCTTCTTGCTTCTTCTCCTTCTTCTTCTCCTCCTCCTTCTTCTTCTTCTTCTTCTTCTTCTTCTTCTTCTTCTTCTTCTTCTTCTTCTTCTTCTTCTTCGTCTTCGTCTTGCTCGGTTATTTTTTCTGGAAGTTTGTTTGTCGGTGAATTTGCCATTTTCTTGCATCTTGTAAACTTTATGAGGTAGTTCTGCGCTAATGAGCGGAAATTAGACACTTAAAGACGCTTGCTATCCAGTTTTGCACACACGTACAGTATACTAGACTCGGTGAGTATATTTAACAATAACTTCACTCCGTGTTCTTAAATATCCACTAAATGGAGGATGTTAAGACGGTATAATACTTGTTCGTTCATTACAGCTGTGTATGGTCAATTATTGATTTTACCCTCCTGTTCTGTCAATTTGCATCAGAATTGACATTGCCAATGATATTGTATTTATTAAAGAGTGTCTGTTGTTTTTCTTCTGGAAAGCTAATTGTTTTCTCATCATGCAAGGCTAATGAGAATAATGTTTTAAGTGTACGTCCGTTTTGTTTTCTTACATGACGCAATTAAAATGACTGATTTCGTTTTTTCTGTGAAAACAGTACATTATTTCAACATTTTCCCATGTAGTTCTGATCGAAATTAGCCCACGAGAGTGCTAATTTGGGAAAGACATCTCGGAAACGTGTTTCGTTCGCCATTTCATCGAAAACAAAATGTTCCTTTCATGTACGATATCGATTTGTGTGGAAAGAGCGTATTAATTAACACAATATTGCGTATAATGACAGCGTTAGCGATCCAACTGTAATGGGTTACTCAAAGATCTTGAAATTAATTACAAGCGTGGATCACTTCTAATTATTTCTCACGACATCACGAACATATTGTAAGCCAGTGCAGGGCTGCAGCGAGTACTTTACCAGACATTATCGAAGGTCAAATTTAATTAGCGTGATATCGCCGGTACTAGTATTGATTTTAATAAAATACGGAAGAAAAAGACACAAATCAAGCTCTAATTATATGCGCGTAATCTACATAGGTCTGGAATACCGATGATCTACACTAGATGACTGAAGTCGTTTATTAGGAGGTTGACTAAGTTTATGCAAATTTAATAAGAATGTATATTGGACAGACGTGCAAAATCGATACACTTACACATGGCGCTACATAATCCCCGTTTCCGCAACTTGCCAAAGTCTGTGTTAAATCCATGGAGATGAATGGAAAGTGGAGCGTGCTGGACAACGCCTCTTGTATGATGGGGCCGGATATCTTCAGCTAATGTTCTTTAGCAAGTAAATATGTTATCCAAGATGTATGTAATTAATGTAGTTTTGTTAAAGGCCTACTGTCAAGGGTCAACTCAACCACAGCAAGATGACAACTAGTCTTAGAATACAGGCACATAGTCCCGAACATGGACTGTTGCAGTGCCATAGTGTACAAATTGTGTGAGAAAACAAATGTTGTATGTTTTCCACACTGTGATGGCTCTTGGCTCCGTTGCATTATGGATGTCATTAATTTCAGTCAAAAGAGGGCGGTTTTTATCCTGTCATGACAGTGGGCCTTTAAATTTTCAGTTACTCATCTCGCATTTCTGTTACATTCCCCGTTTTAGGCAGGGTGAATAGTAATTTTTAATACATAATTAATATAAAAATGGTAAATAAACGAATGAATGTACAAAATGTACTAATAAATATATGAATAAATAAATAGAATAATGATAATAATGATATTGATTAGATAATTCAATGAAGAAAACGAATAAATAAGCAATGAACGAACGAATGAATTGGTGAATAAATAAATCTGAATAAATACATCAGAATAACTTAAAGGATAATTTAAATATATATTTAAATGTAAATGACATGATTAACAAATTCAAGATAAATCCTTCCAGCCAGGAGATACACTCTAGCTGGTGTATCCATTGTATATCTTTCAACCAGTTTGCTTCGAGAGGCATTTTTTTTTATTTCTCCCAATCATGTCACTGTCCCTTAATGTATAATTAATGTCTATTTATTACGAAATAAAAAAAAATAGCTAAATTAATTTGTAAACAACAGAATAAATCCACTTCCTGTCCTTGAAGTAAGAGAGTTCATACCTCGCATGGCATGCTTCGACGCCTCCTTTAAAAAACACACACGTGCACTTTAGTGGTTTTGTAACACTGTTCAGGCGTGTCACAAAGACTTGAACACTAGATCCCCATCAGTATAGTGGGTGTGAGAAAGGTCTCGCGTGTTTGTTGATATGCTGGCAAATTGAATGTCAAACCGCTTAAAAAGACACAACAACTTAGAAGAACGTATGCCAACATAAGAGTGCCTATAAAGGGTGACCAAAGTGATTATGTTCTCTCTTTTGATCTGAGAGGAAAAAACAAGGTGGAGTGGGTCCGGGACCGACAAGTTTAAGTGTAATCAAGTTGGAAGCACGTTCAATCTGTTTTTTTAAATCATTATTTCGCTACACTGTAAAACTGTGGTTAACGAGTAAACGCGCTTCTAAACACATTTTTGCAATCATTTTGTAAACATGTTCAGAGGTTAAACTTCGCATGTTACTCAATATCGGTGTCCAATTTCTACACACTATGTGTCGATAATCTAAACATAATAGACACATCTTTCGTATCACTTTATAAAGATATATAATATTTAATTGTTAAACACGCTTTTTACAGTGTATGTTTTGCGCTTCCCATGTTTTTTCATACACTCTAAAAACACATTATATGCTAGATCAACATTTAAAAAGGCCGAGGAGTGACCACACTTTCTAAATGTTGCATTTAACCCTTTATCCAGCTGTATAAATGTTGAATCCAACTGAAGAAAATGTTAAATGCAACATTTAGAAAGTGTGGTCACTCATCGCCCGTTTTAAATGTTGAAATAACATTTCCATTTTTAGAGTGTATGCTGTGAAAAAGCCCTCGTTATACCACTGCTTGTCAGCAGCTGATATACAACATTTTCTTGACATAATGTATGAATTTCACACAATTGATAAAAAAGGGCAAATAATTAAGAAATTGTCAGGCGGACGAGAGAAAAATGAATCGGAAGTAAGTTTTATGGTAATGATAGACTTGCAGTTAGACTTGTAGCTTTTTCTGATGAAGTAGGGATTTCGAGTACACTAGTGTTGTGTGACATTTCGACAAATCTTAGAATGTCAGGATCGGTTGCTGACATTTAACTAACCATGATTAGTCCTAAGTTTATGGATAGCATTTATTTTCGGATTATGTGGTTGCATATAATAGTATATTTCACAGTCAATGCATGTCCGCTCAGTTATGATGCATAATATTATGTCAGTGCAACCAAATTATCCTGTTGGCATGATACCGAGGCAACAAGTACTGCGGCTGTTGTTAACAACATCGACACCATTCTCCTCATCCTCCTTCTCCCATCTTCCTCCTCGCTTTACCTTTTCTACTAATAATGCCACTGTTTTGCTATTGATTGTACTTGTATTTATACTGCTGCTGCTGCTGCTACTGCTACTACTACTACTACTACTACTACTACTACTACTACTCCTACTACTACTCTACTACTACTACTACTACTACTACTACTACTACTACTCCTACTACTACTCTACTACCACTACTACAACTACTATTACTACTACTACTACTACTACTACTACTACTACTACTACTACTACTACTACTACTACTACTATTACTTCTGCTACTACTACTACTGCTGCTACTACTACTACAACTACTACTATACTACTACTCCTACTACTACTATTACTACTACTATTACTACTACTACTACTACTGCTACTACTACTACTACTACACCTACTACTACTACTACTACTACTACTACTACTTCAGATTCAGATTCATTCAGATTCATTATTTTTATTGTCCTCATTGGAAATTCATTTGTTGGCATATATAATACATACAATATTGACATAAATTATACTACACAATGCAAATACAAATTCAATTGATATACACATATTTACACAAAATACACAAATACATTTTCTGTTATAGTCATCGTACACAAATTAATTCAATTTTACACTATTACTACTATTACTACTACTACTGCTACTACTACTACTCCTACTACTACTACTACTACTACTACTACTACTACTACTGCTACTACTATTACTACTACTACACCTACTACTACTACTCCTACTACTACTGCTACTACTACTACTACTACTACTACTCCTACTACTACTACTACTTCTACCACTACTACTCCTACTACTACTACTACTACTACTACTACTACTACTCCTACTACTACTATACTATATTAAATCAGAATTCTTCAGTCTATGGTCATTTCTTCGAAAATTTGGTTTATGATGAATTCAGTCCTTGCAAAAGGTTGCATCTTGAAACATACTGAATAAGTAAAATATAAACTTCATAGATATATTGATTGATTGATTGATTGATTGATTTTATTTCACTTCCATCATAAATATAAAACAAATACAAACACAGGTACACATATTAGATTTTAAGTGAAAAATAGACACAATTATTATTTCGTCAAATATATGTTTACAATTTGTTTAGACTTTTGTCAGTGCCAGTAAATCAGAGCACCAGCTATCAGTACATTAAAGCAATTGACTATAATTCTTTGTTTGTCATAAACGTTTGTAACATTGCATTATATATAAACTGGGATTTAACCAATGAATTACAAATCAGCGGTGCACGTTAACAACATTATTTGGCCCCACGTTACACCATGTTCATTACCCCGTAATGGTATCTGGTTTAAATGTGGTTTTTTCCCCTTGTCTCAAAACGCGAAGCAAAAATTCTGGCTCGCAAGGACAGTGGCGCTCTAGAGTAAACTCAACAACCCTAGGGTTAAATATCTGAGGTAATTGTATCACTTGCTCTTCTAAGCACTGTTTTTTCTTCATCCACCCCCTGTAGGATCGGGAGTAGTTTCTGACCGGATTGCAAGCCTAGCAGCCGAGTAAACTGATAAATATGCATCCGTCCTCTCAAGTGAATGTCCGAAGGCATTGACACTATCAGTGATGCGTATCGCATGAAGATATCATGTGCGCTGAAGAGCCCTGCATACCGAGAAGGGTGTATACGTTAAGACTTACCACCTCTCTCAGTCGCGCTCACTTTTTTCTTCTTTTCTGAAAATAAAACGAATTAACATTTTGTCCCCTTAAAAACTGTTGTATAATTTTGTTGTCAACCCTCATCACCCGATCACCAATAATCCATGAATTATTAAACTGTGTCATCCTTGCAAAGGATATTGACATTGGCTGATGGGTAAAGAACTGAACCCGCACTTGCGCAGTTGACGCATATATGCGATTAAAGGTAAAATGAAGGTAAGCTGGGTGGCGTTTAATGAATTAAGCATGTGTAAATTCACATACTGCATTTTATATAGAACGAATCGACAATATAATACTAAATATGGAAAAGCTCCGAGGAATATATCTGTTCTGAAAAAAATGTAAATCACTTTTCCTTTCACGATACATAGAAATGAAGTAATGCACACCATCAGATATAAGAACGTATTTAGCACCAGCATTCCATGTAAAAAGGCGCTAAAAATTGCTATACTCCCTTATACTTACAAAAAAGAACCCTTTTTAAAAAACGGAATTTAATTGCCGCCTGCCTTCAATGATAAAAAAATATTATCATGTCAGCATTTTCCTTTCAGTTATCATTTTTCATCTATAAAAATAACAGTTTTAAATTTATAAAGAAATATATCTTTTTGTTTTAGAAAGTACATTTTTGCTTATGGTCTCGCATGGTATGCACGTGTCTATGCCATCACTAAAGCAATAAACACCTCTGAAAAGGTACCGCCGAATTATAATAATTTACGTTCAGTTCTTGTCACGCCTTTTTCTCTCCTATTCCGTTTAGAAAATGAGTTCTTTTTTTGCATTAAATATATACAGTATCTATTGTACGGATGACTAAATGCCATGTCGTTTTCTCCATTGAAGCGTAAACGCCGATACGTTATCAATTAAGCGTTTAGGTTGCAGTTACTTTCAGCTGTGAAACGGCACATTTACTATCCAAAGTACAGAATTTAAAGGGAAATGACATGATTGGGAAAAGTCCAAATGCGTCAAGATCCAAATGATTTGAAACATATACCAATGTATGTATCGGCTACAGTGTAAATTCGAGCTGGAAGGATTTGTCTCAAATTTGTTACTTAAGGAGAAACAAGCATTAGTTTTCCAGTACTGAATTAATCTGAATGAAAGCTACACAAGTATTCCCATCTCAGTATTTTCTGATAATAACTACAAAAGAAGAAATTCATGACAAGAAAATTTTCACAGTACAAACTTTAAACTGTTTATACTTGATTCTGGGTGCATGGTGTCCGAGGAGCACTAATTCCATTCTTGCCATTTCACTTTAAAGGGGATAACATGAGTAGTGACAGTCTTCACTGACAGTCTTTACTATAGGTTAACATCATTTAAATAACCTATATAAAATACTACTACTATCACTTACTACTACTACTACTACTACTACTACTACTACTACTACTACTACTACTACTATACCCTGAAACGTTTCTACCTTGACAGAAAAGTACTTATAGATTATAGCTCTGGATGGAAAATTTGTTGTGTACGTTTATTGTGAGTGCAATTTAAAAGGTATATTCATTCGATGCTGACATAAGCATGTGCTGTACCCTCCGAACGACATTCAAGGCAAAACTTCACAGCATGGACAAATATCGGTCAGTCTAAATGTTCAATGTAATTCAATTCATCTCATTTCCAAATCTCACAAAAGCTTCGGATCGAAATATTTTCTAATGTACTACGAGTGAACTTGACAATAATGCAACGAGTGAGGATATACAATTTTATGTTAATGAAAGATAGCAACATGTCAACACACCCAATGTCAAACACACAGACAGACAAACAGACACACACACACACACACACACACACACACACAGCACACACACAACATCACACCACACCCACACACATACACACATATCAACAACACAACTGCAAACGAACATGAATGCAAAATGCTAAATGTGAGAGATAACGATATACACATGAATGCAAATGCTAGTACTGTACTCTTAAAATGAGAATGGTGGAGCCAGCCAAAGTCAACGACATTTAACTGTAGGTCTCCGATTTCTATTGAGTATGAAAATAATAATAATAAAAAAAGCTGTGCAAAATGGCAATATATACGTAGGGGACAATAAGGCAAACAGGGCGAATACGGTTTAAGAAAGACTGTGATTATTATTACGAAAAGAAAGTAGAATAGTTGATTTTTGTATTTGTACTTGTAATTGGCAAGTGTCGGGCATGCTGTTTTGAATTCATATTTTAGAGTGTTCCAGTGCGTGAGACCTGCATGTATGATTGAATGTCTTGATGTTTCGCATTTTAAGAAAAATAATACAGTCATGTTGACACATGGATCAACAAAATTTGGTTCATGAGGCATTCTGAACTGAAAAATACCAGTTCCATCATCGAGTAAAATGGTATTGCGTCCTAAGGCTTAGGGTATGCGGACACGAATTGCATCCACTTATGTATACACAAAGTTAGTGATATGTATAGTGGTTCTTTTATCCACATAATGATGACGATGATGATGATGATGATGATGATGATGATGATGATGATATACTACTACTACTACTACTACTACTACTACTACTAATAATAACTAATAATAATAATAATGATGATGATGATGAGAATAATAATGCATATGAACGAAGTCAAAGATACATTACCTTCAGAGAAATGCATTGTCTAAATTATAGATAAGAACAAAACTAAAATGAAAAGAAAAAATGTCAAAAAAAATGTAAACATATCCGCAGTAAAAACATGCGACCTCGCAGTGACTTGTCATCGATTCACCCGATGCCTTGAAACAGGAGGAGAAGAAGAAAAAGGAGACAGTTTTCCTCTTGTGTTGAATTCAATTTTCCTTGTCACTAGTGCGACAGAAAAATAAAATCACAATACCGAACTATCGGGTTTCGAAAATGTTTTAAAATGTGGGACAATACCATCGTCCCACCGAGACGAGAAGGAGTGAAGGAATTACAGCATTTTTCCCGAGCAAGAAAAAAAAGTCGGAACGTAATGTTCGACAGTTCCCTGTGAGTTCTTTTTGAATTGTACTTGTCACTTCAACGCCGGAAATCAAATATCAACGCGCTCACTTAGAGATAGAGAGCCCGAAAGATTTTGGACGAGCAACAGAAATCGACATCCATTTATATGACGCAAAAGCTAACATCAACCTCTTCGCGTTACACTTTAAGTGGACGATGATCAGTAACTAAACTGGCATAGCTGGCATTCTTGGCGTTGCCATGGTAATATGAGAGTGAAATAGGGACAGGGTTCAAACCACCAAGTGGGGATTAGTTTTTCGGGATCAAGAGTGGTTTACGGAATGCGACATCATCGTTATATTTCGGTTAACATTCTGATATTGGTCTATGATATTTCGATCACGGAGGTGTTCTTACAGCGAAAAAGTTTCTGGTGTTTCGCATTATCTGAAGATTTATGTATAACCATCCCAATATTACTATTTAAGTGGAGTGTAATACTGTGGTAGGACAGATTATCTTCAAAGTAAGATTTTGTCAATAGAATCGTGGTGAGATTCCTCTCAAATAGATTAAGCATGGAGTCATCGTTTGTTATCCTATATTGAACAAAAATCATACCATCTCAAAAGTTAACTGCGCTTACAGTGTACGTGGTTCATAAGGAACTTGATGTGTTCAACAATTTTTAAAGTATGATATCAGATTTATGTTTTATGTAAAAGGTGAATGACTACTAAGTATCTTAAAGAGGAAGATTATGTTCGTGAAACAGAATTACATTATGCATGAATATATTTAACTGAAATGGAGGTATTTTAGATGTTTTATGTTCCAATTAGGCATTTTATGTTATTTTGCTTATAATGTACAGTTTATAAGATATAGCACACACACATTTCTTCTGCCTATGCAAACATACATCTACGTGTCTTTTGTCTCTCTATCTATCAATCTATTTCTCTGTCTATCTATCTAATTCATGTATATATATATATATATATATATATATATATATAAAAATAGACAAAGATCCCAATTAAATTAGGTTAATTCTTGTGGTAAATTCTAGAATTGAATGAAAAGGGAATTATCAATTTTCATAATAGTCATTTTGAGCGAAAAAATGGCTACGGTTTAATGTCGGACCTCTATAAAAATATACACTACTATCCGAAAAGGTGGATTTCCCATATTTCCGCTGACATTAAAAAAACGGATTCAAGCAATTAACAGCTGTTCGTAATTTCAATGTACAAACTGCTTTTACATACCAAAATTTAAAAAGAAAACCAGCTTAACACTGCTTTACTCCCACTGCATCCCCCGAAAAGTTTTAACACGGGAAAAGAAAAATTCTCTTCTTCGTTCATTTTACTACCCATTTTGAATTAACTGATGCCATTCTATTTCTGTCCGATTTTGTATAGACAGATGAAAAACGCCATGTATGACTTGGTTATACATGTACGTGTCATTCACTTTATTACCATGAAATAGCGATATATACCCGTATCATTTTACAATAGTACGTGTGAATGCATCGTATCATAAATAAATGGACCTACAAAATTGTCTTAATCACGCACGTTCAGGCTCAAAGTTTGTTTGGAAGCCATGAAATGTTCACCTTCTCATATTTCGTATAACTGACTACTCTCAAAGATTTGTGTAGATATTACGTGTCTGTTGATATATACAAACCAGGAAAAGCGCTAATCTAGTCACCCAAATGATCAAAATGATCAAAGACCGGATACTCCTGAGAGATTTTTCCTTTTTTTTTCATGCATATTTGAAAGTGTCAGTTATCAGTTTAGCGCTAACTTTTGTTATTCGTGGTAACATTGATGTGTGCACTTGAGAAGTTTTTGTTTTCATTTTTTTTAAAATTAAACTTGTTAGCAGACGTAAATGAACCCCTCTTCATCATAATATTCAAAATTGTGTGAGGTAGACGGTACATTTATTGAATTTTGAAGAAAAAATGCAGTGTCACTATAAAGCCGCCATCTCTCAGATCTCTCTGTTAAATATGCATTTACAGTTTTCCATGTAAACCCTTTAAAAAGTTTATCAAAAAAGCTTTCTAAAAGTTTTGTTTTTCAAATGTTTACATAATTTCATTTACAGACGATTTGATAAATAATTATCCTCTTAATGGAATGTTGTAAAATAATATTGTAAATTCAATATACTTGAATAGTGTGACATATACAATTTGATCAAGATAAATAACACATTCTTACAATGGGCATTTCGTAAGTATAATGTTATATACCGTAGCAACTCTCGATGAGGAAAGATACTCTAAACGGAATGACCATTACACACACTCAAACATACACACACACACACACACACACACACACACACACACACACACACACACACACACACACACACACACACACACACACACACACACACACACACACACACACACACACACACACACACACACACACACACACACACACACACACAC
>JZLH01S0619021.1:95401-106177 GCA_001188425.1 Eucidaris tribuloides
ATGCATTCATTCTCTCGATTGTTTATTTTTACCATACTCACAATTATGCGTGCACATAATATTCACAATACGCTTGCCATTCAACATACAATGCATTAAATTCTATCAACCTGGACCTGAACCTAAATACATTTAGGCATACAATGCAACGATAGACCTGTATACTATTCTTCTTATGTTCAAGCATCCAACACGACAATTAAATAATTTAATTAGATTAAAATTTCCGGATATCGTCTTTCAAATTCGTCGTGTCCAGCAAGAAAGGGTGTAATGTGTAAAGGGGTCTGTGCTACGGGTACTAGCTATGTTTTCATTGAATAAGTCACGCACTATTTATGTATTATTATCGAGTCAACCGCGCATGTAATTTGTAATGGTTTTTATGTAGTGAAGACAGTTCGGTGGTCCAATGAATGATCCTTTTGGCTCATGGGTTATGGGATCGTAATTAGGGGGATATGTATAGGCTTTAGATAGGATAAGGGACATCACACTTTATTCGTGCAGATGAAATAAATTGAATAGGTGATGCTTATTGAATAAGTAAGAAATAAAATCAGAATGGAAAAAAAAATGATTTCCCTTAAATGATGTCCCAAACTGTGCCCCTAAAAGTGAAAATGTGCTGACTTGAAATAATTTGAAACAATTTGAATCTTTCCAACATTTAAAACGCTTTGTCTTTTGTTTGATTTCAATTATTTGTAACCAAATACATTTTTTTTACATAATTTTGTCATACGACCAATTTATCATGCATTTCTTTGATTTGTTATATAAGTCATTAAATCAATAACTTCAATCACGTCAGTTAAATCCGATGAATGTCACATCCTAAAACACAAAGGCAGCAACAGCACATACCTGGCTTAATTGTTCTTCGAAGCATAATAGCATGATTTTATAGTGTACAATCTTACACGTACGGTATCTGTTTCCACAAAACATTTACAGTAAAAGATGACTGATTCCAGCGGCGTAATAGGTGCCTATTACAAGGCGCATTTCCTTTGGCGTTTCCCGGTGTTTTGGTGAATTTTTCCGCTAAAAATCCCTGGGGGGGGGGGAAGGAGCAGTCTGCCCCCTGCCCCCGGTTGTTACACCGCTGAATGATTCAAGGTTACAGATTTCTCATCCACATCGTTTCCCAACATATCACACTAATAACGAAAGATACAGTGAACTCACGTATCTCCACAATTTGCATTTTCATCACATGAAATGTGGTCTATGCAGTCTCATTTAAAGGCATCGATTAACAATGTTTCCAGTTAATCAAAACAATCTGAGCTATCATTCATAGTATCAGCATCTCTGATAAGGTCTACAAAAATGAAGCCCTGAAATAAGTTAGACTTTGGAAACGATCGTTTAGTACTTTTAACAAGGAAAAATCTATTAGTGACTGGTTTCGTCATGCCCATTTTCCCAATAGACTGCTGTATTGCAATAAAGAGTCAGTCAAATGTTTTATTAATTTGTAAAATGTATCTATTGTGTTGTTACTGGCAGTATAGCTTTCGACAGTTTTGTATTTTCTCGGTGTTTATTTGTCCATTGCAGCACTGTCGTGTACCTGAGACACCATAGTTTGACCTTTCAAGACTAAGCCCCACAATGTTACAAAAATACAGGTGTGATTTGTTGAGAAAAGATGTAAAACCTAGGTGCAGATTTGATGACAATAACAAGATGAATAATAATCGATGAAAGTAGAGACTATACGTTTATGAAACAGTTTCCCTTGGCACAATTAAATCTGGTGGAACTGTTATCTTTTTTTTATAAGCTGTCTAAAGGCCACCACACACTACACGACTTTTGTCGTACGACTGCACCGACTTGGATCCGAAATAAAAAACAAAGCTTATATTTTGAACACGATCAGCGTGTACGAAATATGAGCTTTGTTTTTTATTTCGGATCCAAGTTGGTGCAGTCGTACGACGAAAGTCGTGTAGTGTGCGTAGGCCTTTAGATTATTTCTAAACATTTGTATGCCACGTATTTATGACCACATACGTGATTATCATTTTACTTCATGTATTTATCCGTCTGTAGTACTTTCAAGTGAATCATAACACTGTAAACAGCGTAACAGAAATCTACTCGATAGCTGCAACCCAGTTTTAAAGAAATATCAGACCCTACACACCTCTTGACATTATGCAATTGTTTGTATCAATCTTTTCAGTAGTTAAAGACGCACTCTCGATCTTAAAGATCACGTTAAAACAACAGACGGCCCGGTTGGGTAAAGAAAACCTGAATAATAGCAAAATTCATTCACGAGTGCCACACAATGAAGTCATAACCCATGTGATATTCTAGCTGCTCGCAAACAAAACGGTGATATTTCGAGAGCGACTGACTCCTGGGGAAAGACTGGCCTTGGCAACTACGCATAGTGAGCGTATGAAGCGAATATAATTTCTTGACAACGAGTTAAAAGCGCGTAAATTGATTAAGAATAGATGCAAGAACAAGCGCGGAAACTGGGAAACAACGGGGACTTTTTTACGATACTCTAATTGTACGCCACAGACATCGGGAAGATGCGAGAATTGAGTGGATTCTTCTCCCAGAACCTTTCACCAATGCGTTATGAATGGTAGTTCGATGAGGAGTCTATTGTTCTTGAGTCAGGGGTATACCGGAAAAAAGGCGGCGGAGGTGAAAAATGGCAAGGATCGCGAACCCGCAGTTGTCAATCACAACAATTTTCTGCGGGCAATTTTTTTTGACTAATCAATTGTCGTGTGACTGCCTTGCATTAGATACGCTTACGTGTTATAGTCTTCAACGCAGCTTAGAGCGATATTATTATGTTATACCTGTAGAGATACAGTCATGTAATTTATTGAGCTCGCATAGATGCATGTGTACTTTATTTTTCAAATTAGGATCTCTATTCTCTACTACCTTTAGTTTTTATTGACGTTAATGATTTTTTTAGTTTATTTATTTTTGACAAACAAGCATGCTTTTCAAGTATATTCCTCCGTCTGACAAGCACAAACGCAATGAATTAGAGAGGATATTTGGTTTATTTTGAATGTTTATGAAAGAAAGCAATATGTCATTACAACAAATGTCACAAACACACACACACACACACACACACACACACACACACACACACACACACACACACACACACACACACACACACACACACACACACACACACACACACACACACACACACACACACACACATATATATATATATATATATATATATATACATACACACACCTACATACACAAACACAGACACATACAATTACATGTAAACGCACAACCACATGTTTACAGTACATGGTAGAACGATAAAAGCTTCTCCTTTATTGAATCTCACAATTTCGTGAAAAGTTTACAGAAATTATTGAAAGCATTCGTCTTTACAAATCATATTTGTAAGTATGTAGGCTATTGTAAGTTGTGTGATATTTTGGTAAAAGCTTTAATACTATAATAATAGTAATACGAAGAGGCCTTCTACTACTTCTACAACGACTATCCTATTACTACTAATTACAATAAGTTATAATAAGTTTCATTATCATTTATAATTAATCAATGAAACCTGTTTTCATTTTTTATCAAATTATGCCCCTTTTCATACCCTTGCCAAATCCTTACATTGACACTTTCACTACTAACGGATAAATAAAATAATGGATAATTATACGGCAGGTTTCATCATAATCACACACATCACGGAGTATATTTTCATCATTCTGATTTATCACTGCTAACTGACACTGCCATATTTACTTCACGGATCGTTACGTCATCACTGACCGTTAAATATGACTGACTCAAATAAATTTACTAGAATCGTTAGAAACAGCTCGCCTAAATGGCGAGAGGCAAAAATCACGGGGAGCGGAATCCATACGCCATCGCCGATCTGGTAACGCGCTTTCAGGTTTCGCGAGTTGCTCATCTGCGAAGGAAGTTCAGATTTGATTAAGGTAGAGCGTCAGTGATCGAAATTCAACCACAGGTCACAGGGGATATAGGAAAAAGGTGTTATATGCCGTGGACAGAGTACCGGAATTTTAATTTATTGTCATCTATTAGAGTCATTGCCTCTATTTTGCACGAATGATAGAAGGATAACCATGAGAGATGTGTGGTTATTTTATTTTGGTTAATCGAGTTCATTTAAACGGTCAGTCCGGACCAATTTGCCTTGCTGGAGGTAACCAAGGTAATACGTCTATTATTGTGGGGCTGCTTTTATCAAATACATTCAAAGTGAAATGGTAACTTTCGAATCAAAGAGTCTCACTCTTTATGGATTGATTTAATCCAGAAACAAAGACAGATATTCAAGAGACACTTACTCTTTTATTAATGCTTTCTCTTTAGAAGTGTGATGTTTCTCACCCTTTAATCCGACTCTTATTAATACCAAACTGGCAAACTGAAAAGTTTTATTTGGTCTTGAAAACCAATCTAATGGTGGTACTTAGATGAACTGATAAATTACAGCGGGAGCAAATGACGTTATTTGTTATGTGTATATTTTCAGAAAAGTACTCCAGCAGTCCCTTAAACCGTTGAACAAGACAGTATCCACTCACATTACCTTGTAAAAATTGAAATACTGATTTACTTAGTTTTAAGGTAATCCGGAGTACTGGTTCATAATGTATTTCATAAGAAGTACCTAGAAATACTAACAGATATTACATGTTTTAGTCATGTCTGTTCAACATGATGATATTACAGTATGCTTACAAAAATAGATATTTTACAACATTATTATATCTTCATTTTTGTCAACCCAACTATATATTGACCTATCTATCTATCTATCTATCTATCTATCTATCTATCTATCTATCTATCTATCTATTTATTTTCTATCAATCTATCTATCTATCTACCTATCTATCTATCTATCTATCTTACATCTCTCTATCAAATCACCAACCACCTATTTACATACCAATATACCTCTTTACCTACCTATCTATCTATCTATCTATCTATCTATCTATCTATCTATCTATCTATCTATCTATCTATCTATCTCTCTCTCTATCTCTCTATCTATCTATTCAGCTATCTATATCTACCCGTATCACACCACTGATATATCTATGTTGAACGTAATACCCTCATGATCATCAACTTTTTCATCCTACATTGGCAATACATCACGAGGTTAGGCTCATTAAGACAATAAACGTTTCATGTTATTGTTTTTGGTTAGATCTAAGTTTGAACTTGTATGCAACAAGTGCTCGTATTCTCTCCATAATCCCGGACCAAATTATCACCGTTTGTCTAGCCTCACGCTGTGATTTAATTTGTACTTGAATAGTACATATGACTTCGGTCTATCCTATTCAAATTTAATTTACGGCGGATAACGTTGGCGGAAACAGCCAGGGCCAAACGTGTTGGGAACTTACTTAAAATCATTACCACGGCTTGCGTGATAATGATACACGTGTTATGTTCTAAGCGCAGGAGACAATGCAAACAGATACTCCCCATCAACCGGCATTTGAATACGATGAAGAAAGTGTCAGCCAGGGTTGCCAGGTTTTCTGATTCTAAAAACGCTAAATTACATCCCAAATTCAGTGAAAAAACGCCAAATTTCCATTGGATGCATTTTTATGGGCATCAAAGCCTAAATGCGGTTAGAAATTACTTTGAGATACATTTATAACACATTTGGAACCTCTGCCACAGCCGAAAATGTGAGTGCCGCGGTTAACGCGCAGCCAGATTTTGCACATGAAGTGCATGCGCAACGCTACGTATGGATCCTTGAGATACATATTTTACTGAGAGTCCCCCGGAAAATCGAGTTTTTTAATGAGTTTTCTAGGTATGTCATTGAAACATGCCAAAAACCGCCAAAAAGTCCTTTGGCATGTACTTTGAATTCTTCAATGCCAAACGATATAAAAAAAAGCCAAATCGGTGTTTTTGGCGTTAAAAACGCCAAATGGCAACCCTGGTGCGCGGTGAAAACTCGCTGACCGATCAGAAATAGTGGGTATTTATTGTGGGTGATGTCCCACAGACTCAATAAAAATAGCTTTACGTGATGTATGGCTGTCATATCAACAGGTAGTTTCAAAAAGCTTACAAACGTCCCATTGTGCAGTGAAATTCATTATGTACAAATTAACATTTTATGACATGCATCATATTTGATAAATTCACTTTGGTATAACGTGTTCTGAACAATGACTTTGAAATGCTTTGTAGTGCAGGATTTTCAGAGTACAAAATATAGGCTGGGGAAGGAATTGATTTACAATATAGTAAGAACTAATTTTCAGTTTCACTACCATCACCAGGGTGACTGTGAATTGTAAAGACACAAGAACCCAATGAAAAGTGCCCCTCCCACATACGCACACTCAGCGAGAAAGCGCCTCCTATCTTCATAAGACAGTGTTAAGGAGGATACACCCCATATTTTAGACAGGACCTGTTCAAGTTATAATTTTCTATTCTTTCTCAGCTTCTAAAGGCCGTTCACCATTGCAAACATCTTAAAATTTACGGCCATGTGACTTTTCTTTACTTTGGATAAAATGACGCGGAGCCAAGGCCACCATCTTTAATTAATAGCCGTATCCTCCTTAATATTATACACAGGTGTTTCGACGTCTTCTAAATAGTTTTGATACACAAATTTGTTAACCAGACGTCCTTTTCCGTTATTTTTAAAAGAATAAATACACAGTGTGCTTGTATGCATGTAGAGATAGTTGTTTTGTTGAATTGTAGGCCTATTGTTATTATTCGTTTGTGTGTGTAATGTAGAGATAATCGATTTGGTTGGTATGAGTATTATTGCATTGTAACGTAACTATGTAAAAGGGGTTTCCGACGCAAGCCTTGTGCTTTGAGGGAATTACGCCTCCTTCCAGTGTTCTTTTCATGTTATATTGTATACATACAGGAATCAAATAAATGTTGTTTTGAACTGAAATGACATTGCTCGGGAGATTGAATATTGCCACTCACTGCACTGAACCAGTTGTGCGACTTGACTGTAAATATAAAACAAACACAGTGTGGACACACTGTGTACTGTGAATATGTTACAAATTCACCAAGTAACAATGTGGAACTATGTGAAATTGTGACTTTTTACATAGTCCACACAGTGTTTTTCCATGAGGGATTATGATAGCCACTTTAACCAAGTTTCGTGGAATCAATTATTCAACCGGTGGCGTAGTTGTATTTAACATTCAATACTTCATTGAGAAAGTCATTCGTATTCGTCGAAACACATGACTGAAATCACCTACACTGAATGACAAAATGGTTCAGCACGACAATAATTTATTAGCTTTACAGATAATGCCATGTAGATCGGTTTTGCAATTCATAACTGAGATGTGGGTGGAATTCATCTCCACGCCTAATGTTTTGTTGTAAAAGTTCGTGTAAACCGGCATGCTTTCCGATCATTACAACACATGTATTAGCATGCTGAATAAGCTTCAGCCTTTCCCAAGCTACCACAGTTGTAGACCAGGTAGTTTGGTGTGCCGAGTAGTGGATAGCAGAATTCATGGTAAAAAATGTGTAAGTCGCCAATACATACAACTGACACAGCCATTTCTTTTGAGTTAAGAAGTCTGATTCTGGTCAACATCCTCACCAACGAAAAGTACTTCAAAACGCCCACATTTGTCTATAGTTTTATTACCTTTTCTTTAGTTATTCCTCTCATGTCCTACATCCCCCTACGTTTTTTTTTTTTAGAGAGATTCTTGTTCCTATTTTTTTTTTACATTGTCTTATTTGAAAGCCTGCAGTGGAGAAGAAACCTCCAAAGTCCATTTTATTCCCTGCCATAACGTGTCATGACATGATCACATGTAGAATTGGTCCTCCATTTGAAAATTAGTGATACCAGAATATTTAAAGTTTCTCCTGTGAAAATCTCATTTTCAAATATTTCCCCTTTATCATTGTGAGAAAATGCTGCGATGTTTACATTTGTGTCCAGCTTTAATGGGTTTAAATTTTAGCAACGCAATACTTTAAGTCAATACTGGTAAAGTAAAGCTAGTTTCTCCTAAAGTTAACCAATGGTTAATAACCATGTTCAAGGAAAAATCCTTCCAGCCTTCACTCTTGCCAATGATGGTATAGGGTCACCTAATTTGGGTTCGAGGTAGTTTTGACTTTCCATGATCATTGTCACTACCCTTTTAGGTCGGATACTCTTTGAAAACACCCCGCATATTCTTGGCTACTGTTATACGTATGTTTATTTATGGAAAGCTGCGTGGGTACATAATACATCCGATTTTTTTTTTCTGATAAATTGAAGTATTGGATATTGGTTACGGTCTTTCCACACACATTCTAAACGGTTACGTATCGTACTCATTTGAATGAAACAAATAAATGTGTTACAAATTACCAACAATGTTAAACCATAGCTTTAGGTACCACGTCTCGGCCAAAACCTTAGAGAAATAATAAACATCAACTTAAGTTTGTAAGGTAAAATCCCATTTCCCTACCATCCTTAATACCATTATGTAAGTGTATACCTGCGCGCGCCACGTATAGAAGTCGTACGCGTGGCAGAGCATTGTTAGACAATTTGCAAGGTCTATCTATAAACGTCATATTGCACAGTCCCTTGTCTCCTTCCAGAGCGAATTCTACAGCACGGCATTATCTTAAATATCATGTTTTTTTATTACTATAAAAAATGGCGACTGTAACCTGATCAATCAACGGGTCTCCATCTACATACCGATACTGTATAGCAAGTAATAAGAACTGAAAGCACATAAAACACACACACATATATATATATATATATATGGACAAACTGGTGGACGTAATTAGCTTGCATATTATTCAGTGGACACGGTATGCAAGTACTAATAGTCCTGGCTGTCTAAAGTCGAGTCATGGCCACGCCATTTCCAAAGTAAATTGAATTAGACTTTTATAACGCTATAATGTAACTAGGTCGGCCAGCGGTGCGCATAAAATATTTAAACGGAGGTAGCGCTTTGGTAGAGGCTACGCAATGAATACAGGGTGCGCCAGTATTTTGCGAGAAGACGGGCAAAATATTTCAGCTTATAATAGCGTGTTCATAGTTAGATTTAAACGTATTAGAGTATCATACTGAGTATAGAGTACTGAGGAATTTTGCTTTGTATGATTGTCTGAAAAATTGTTATGTATATATTATATACATAACACAATTTTAGACAATCATACCAAGCAGAAATTCCAGTTTGTTATACACGAATGATTTCATTATTATAATTTGTGATATTATAAAGAATTAACATCATATGACATTACAATGAATTAACATTTCAATTGATATGGAAAAAGGGGAACCACCATAAGCAAAGCTTGAGGGTGCCCCCTTTATATAAAAGCAAAAATGATGAAAAAATGGATTCCGTCATGTATACATAAAATTATATAAAGAATAGGTTGCCATGCAATGTCTACCCTGGACCACCTCTGAGAGATAGGTCCTCAGTCAAACAACTTATAAACAGCATGATATGATTAATACACGCAGTGTCTAATTGGTATGCTAAAGAATGTCTTTGTGTGTTTCGTAAAACAAATTCTCTAACGTTTGACGAAACAGCTCCATGGATTAAAAAAGTACATTTTCTAAGTAAAAAAAATATCAAAGAAACAAATAGCTCGACTTCTAAATAAAATTTCATTTAAGTGAATTAATTTATCTAAGTAAATTTTGTGACATTAAATATATTTTATTCTATTGTTTTATTTTCATTGTAAGAAATTTTAAGGAATGTGTGTTGTCCTACGTGAACGGTGTCAAGACAAATCTCTGACAAAATACATTACGTTTTATTATGTAAACATCAATCTTTTTATATGACATTCACATCTAATAAAAGTAACTCCATGCGGAGTCCGGTTAGTCACCTCTTTACGGTATTAGGCCATTACATTGAGTTGGTTTGATCATGATTTATCTTGCACACCCTGTAATATTTGGCATTGGTTCGCACCTGGAAATGTGCGTATTTCACGTATATCGTTCGCCAACACCGGCGATAAAATTTCCCGCGGGATACCGAGCACATAACGGTTTATGAAAATGTTGACGCTAAGAGTGTTAAGCCGCTATACTGCACAGTCGTTATGAATTAAATCCTTATCTAAAAATAATCGTTGTAATTATCATAGAGGTTTACTGTCCTACGCAGGATTCTACATTGATCAGGGATTAACTATGTCGGTGTCCAGTTTATATGATACATTCGTTTAACTATACTCCTTGTTTCTTACAGTCCGTGTTAGACCATATTTCCTTTTCGTATAGGTGTTAGTTGATGCGCAGCCTATACATATGCAGACTACTTAGTAACTAAATAAATTGTTTACAAACATGTGAACGATAGACAATAATAACAAATATTTTTTCTAACCCTTTTAATTAATGAATTTATTGCTTTTTTTAGGGGGGGGGGGCGGAAAGGCCGATGTGTGTATTATGATATATCAAATATATCTGAACATTTGCAAAATACATTGTAATATTGATTAATCTATCTTTTTTCTATCTATCTATCTATCTTCACCCTTCTATCTGTCTATCTATCTGTTTCTTGTTTTTATTTATATATCTACCTGTGTATTACATCCACCTACACATACGCACACGCACAGATACACACACAGCTCAACGGACACATACAGATTTCAGATACTGTTAAAAATAAAATTTGTTAATTTCGATAGGTAGTAACA
>JZLH01S0619021.1:112856-130905 GCA_001188425.1 Eucidaris tribuloides
AAGAAAATTGGTTTTTGTTTCAGGTGTTCTGCAGTTTATGTCAACGGACAGCTTGTGGCAATAAGTTGATATCTTCTGCGGATAACTGCAAGGTGTCAAAAAATCACAGTACCTGCATTCAGCATACATGTTTTCAAGGCCAAGTAGGTAAAATTAAAACACTCTCATCAACACAGTCCAAAACATGGGAACACCACAATTTAATTCCTACAACACAAATATAGGATACAATATAGGATAGTTTTACCTATTGAAAAACGCGGATGCAACTTTGTTCGTTTTGTGCACTCTAAAAACTGAAATGCTATCTCAAAATTTAAAAGGGCCGAGGAGTGAACACACTTTTTGAGTGTTGTATTTAACCTTTAACTAGCTGGATCTGACACTATATAAATTTTGAATTCTGATGGATAAAAGGTTGGATATAACATCTAGAAAGTGTTGAAAAATATGGTCACTTCTCTGCCATTTTAAATGTTGAAATAACATTTCCGTCCTTAGAGTGTGGCGACAGGTCTTAAACCTAGTATGGAAGGGTTTAAATACTCCCATAAATACAGTGTCAATCACTGCAAAATAGTTCCTACACTAATCATCGATGTGATGGCCTAGTGGTAGATCGCCCGCCTCACGTCCGGAAGGTCGCGGGTTCGAGCCCGGTCGGGTCATGCCAAAAGACTTAAAAAATGGTACCTTCTGGTTTCTAGCCTGGCGCTCGGCATTCTAGAACATAGAAGGGTAATGATAACATTTATGTTATGCAGGGCCTGCTGGGAAAACATTCTACTTGACTCAAGTGGCTACCCTTGCTAAATAAAAAAAATATTATTAGTATTATTAATATTATTATAGGATATAAACAAGTAGTTTTTGTTTCACGTGTAGTATAGGTTTACATCTACTGTAGACAACATTGTAACATCTGCATGGGGAAAAAGAGTGTGCACTACAAATGGAGAAGGGAGAAAAACGAAAGAGAATCACATCGAATTGTACAATTACTTTCCGCATGAACGATCCACAGCCATCGACGTCAAAATTGAGAACGTTTCGTGATTTATCGCTAACATAATGTCCCTGGAGTTCAGTAAACAAATGAGCGAGCAATTTATTAGGTTTATCCCTGTCATGCAAGGCGATCCATAATTCAGGAAACTCTCCTTGCGATATAGATTTACTAGCTCCTGCAGATAATGCTGTAAGATCTGACAGTTAAAGTCGCCGTTTGCATTTGTTTGTATTCATATCCATCTTTCGATATCAACAGAGGTATGTTTGACAAATTGTAGTTTTGAGAAAAAAAATAAATGGCTGAATAAATCAAGTTTCTATTTTGGTGTTCATAATCATACAATTGTTTCGATGAGTATAGGCAAGTCTACTTATGATTAGAGTAGTATTGCTAACATTTTCAAAAGTAAACTATGATTGATTTATTGCAATTTGTATACTAAAAGGCTCCATTATCTAGGTCATAATAAGTTAATATGCATGCACTGTCTACAGTATTAATATCTGAGAATGAAAAAGGGGTCAAATAAGGCATAACCTAGTTTTACTATTGAATGCACCATCAGTGTAACTGGGTCACTCATATGGATTGTGATCTGGTCCAATACATATAATTATTAATATTGATTATTTAGATTATTGATTATAGCCGTACTTTTGCGCTGGCAATAAGATGTGGCAAATGTGTCATGTTTAAGTTTCTAACAGCGAAACTAGACAGTAGACAGTAGACGGTAAAGTTAAAATAGTTTATGATATCCTAGTGTAACACAATGACACCAGAAAAAAAGACAATGAAAAAGAAGATGATACCGGATAACAGGCAGAAGAAGATTAGGAAGAAGAAGGAAAAGAAGAAGAAGAAAAAGAAAAAGTAGAAGAAGAAGAAGAAGAAGAAGAAGTAAAGAAGAAAAAGAAGGAGAAGAAGAAGAAAAAGAAGAAGAAGGAAAAGGAGAAGGAGAAAGAGAAGGAGAAGACGAAGACGAAGAATAAAAGACAGGAAGGAGAAGAAGAAAGAAATGAAGAAGAGGAGGAGGAGAAGATGGAAAATTATAATGGTTTTGTCGATTATTCCAAAATGTCATCATTCGTATCAGATCACCTATTGTAGTTGATACAAGTGCAACCATTCATTAATCACGACAGCCACTTGTTGAATAGCCTTTGGTTTAACGGATTTGTGGTCTTAACGTTTAATTCAATGTAAACCTATCAGACCAATCAACCTGTTTTTTCTAGCCCAATCGAATCAAATGTGTTTTTAGTAGAATAAATTTTTGCGAATTGTGTAGACAAAACCACCCCTAAAAAAGATAACGTTTTCCGTTAGCGTCATGGCACAAACTAGTGGTATACAAAAGATGTGACAAAGTTCATAAAGCTCAGCGCAAATGTGGGATAAACACACTTCATTCCAGATTCAGGTTCATTCCAACTGATTCACGAGGACATGAATGCTGGATGAATTATATACGTGTATTAGTTTACATGGATTTGTAGTGCACAGTCTCTAGTGTTGTGACATGTTTAAGAATCGTGCAGAAAAGTGTGTTGGTTTACCCGAGGGGGTCTAGGGGGCAAGAAACTCCTGAAATGTGATTTGGTATTTACCGACACCGTATCTCTTGGGGGAACTCCGATCTGGTCGGAATATTCTTGCGCCGAGTGTTTACTCTCCAGGTACTCAGCAGGAACTTCCGAGAGAGGCAGAGTAGCTCTAGCTTGCAGATGGGAAATCCAGATTTTATTGTCTATATTCGAATAGATTGGGTAGCGGAGTGGGAATGAATGAATTGTTCGCGACTTGCTGAATTAAGCTCGATCATGCACAGTAACTAGTAACTTAGTATCGCCATCGTAATTCTTTAGCAACAACAATAATACTTGTGTCTTATTTACCATATTTTTACCTCAAGCCATTGTACTTGAAGTTTCGTTGCACATTTACAGTAGTATCACTTTACTGGTACAGTTATGATTGATTATGCGTATACTTTTGGGTGTTGTACCACTAAACTGTCATATAAAAAGACCTACCACTTTTTTTACCACGGTACCATGGTATTTTATCACATAGATTTTTTAAACTGGTAACTTCAAATTGGTAACTTACACATTTATTGGAAGTTAAGGTTATCGACAGACTTATCTCACTGAGATATTTCATACAAATGTCCTCTGGCCCTTATCGTTTATATGTCAGCATCTCTTCTTTTTAGCGTGATTGGAGCTAGTCCTCAACTTGGTCTAAATTCAAGTAAACTATGCAAGGTTCCCGCTGTGAAAATTTCGTGGTCAAAATGTTGATTTATCTAAAAAGAACTATCACCAGTGGGCAATTTTTTTTATCGGCCAGGAGAATAATGCAACACTGGTGTATTCACGCTTGAATCTCCTTAAACAAATTCAAGACAAGTCCTACCAGCCAAGATTTACGCTCCAGGTAGTGTATATATTGCTTCATATCCGAATTAATTATTTTGCATCTCGAGGCATTTTCAAGTGTTCCCAATCATGTCATTAGTCTTAAATATTCTAATTTGTGGATCACATAATAATTTAACCCGGTTTCATGGTTGTGACGATAGTGACCATGAAATCTATACACTTAATGCCCTTCTGGTAAAAACGGTGGACCATATTTACTTCTCTTCGGGAATAAAAAGCACCTTTGATGATCGTTTGCATGTCTTTGCACAGAGGTAATTGTAATATATTTTCAAAATTACAAAGTACGTATTGTGATTAAAAAGTGTGGAAAGGCCCAAAGAGGTACACAACTGTAGGAATGCATTCACATAAATTTTACTTCGCATATCATCAATCTCTGTATCGTGTTTGAAGAGACCTCACTCTAATAACCCGTTGGAGACAGTACGAGTTAACTCGTGCTTGGGTCTATGGAAGATGCGTGTTATAGTGAAATCAAATCGTCTCCAACGGGTTAAAATCTAAGAATTTTGTTGTGATAATCGTTCTGCAAATCTGATTGTTATATCACAGTTCGCGATTCAGAATCCCAACAAAGTTGCTGAACTCCTTCGAAAGGCAATCAAAAAGTCGCAAAACTCATTTAAACTGTCAAGTCGCCTGAAAAGCATTGGGCACCTCGGGACCGAAGTGCTCAATGAACCAACTCACGGAGAGGTGGCCAATGAAATCGCGTAACATAAATCTGGGGCAAGACATAATTCAATCATGTTCTCTCTAATGAATTCTGAGTATTAACTGACTCCAGACGAAAATCCTCCCCTGACATTTCTGCTGGTTAGTGCTGAAAGAAAAGCGATTGGATTGAACCGCGCGCGCAAAATTTCGACGTGCGATCTCATCGTTCTTCTTCATCATGATAATTATCATAGATTTTTTACCCCGGCGTTTACTGTCGGAGATCCCCTGACTGCAGCAGTGAACGGTGCGTCTTCGTTTGTCACTAGAGAAGGGGGAATTTGTTTTAAGAAGGCAGCGTAAAAACACAATTAGACGACCAGTCGGTCCCGCGAGTCTATTTATTCAGTAGTGAGCCGTGGCCGATCGCGTTTGGAACCCAGGGGCCGTGCTTAATCTCGTTTCGCCCTTCGTCCTCATCGCGAGAGGTAATTCTGTTTCCTCATGCGATTTTCCGCAAGATTCCCCCGCGGATTTGGAGTTCGACGAGGAATATAACTCCTCGAAGCTGATTTACGCCAACGTCAATTTGGCAGAAGAGACAATTTGCTGGTTTGGCGGAAATGAACTGCCAGTCGATTATTTACAGAAAAAAAGGGGTTGTGCTCACTAATTGTAGATATAAAGAAAACAAGACTAATTACAAGGGAAGTTAACTTGCCCCTGTTCCCCCTTTTTAAACATTATGCACTTTGATATAGTATTAAAACTTTGTGTGAAACATGGTATCCGAAACCTTGTAGTGTGGTGTCCCTTATTAAAATAAATCATGGTTTTGTCATGGTAATACCATGGTCAAAGCGTGGTACACCATGGTTTGGGACAACTTACCATGGTGTACCACGCTTTGACCATGGTATTACCATGACAAAACGAGACTAATTACAAGGGTACATAACTTGCTCCTGTTCTCCCCCTCTATCAAAACTTTGTGCACTTTGATATCACATTAAAATTCTGTGTGAACCATGGTATCCTAAACCCTTGTAGTGTGGTATCCCTTATTAAAACACAACATGGTAAAAGCATGATAAAAACATGGTAATTCCATGGTAAATCATAGTATTACCATGGTTTACCATGGTAATAACTTACCATGATTTTGCAACTTACCATGGTTTTACCATGCTGGGTACCACGGTAAAAACCATGATAACCATGGTATTACCATGCCTTTACCATGATATTACCATGGTAAAACCGAGATAGCCTACATTGTGTGGCTCACGGTAATTATGTATTACCAGGCAAATGTGATATGGAGTTAATGATTGAAAGGTAACACGATACCGACAGAAGAGCGGAAACAACATAGACTTTGCACAGAGTTCCCGTCCTTCTGCTGGACACGTAGTGTGGTGCATGGCTTTCTAGCGTGATGTATGGCTCTCTAGCGTAGTGCATGGCTTTCTAGTGTGGTGCATGGCTTTCTAGTGTGGTGTATGGCTCTCTAGCGTAGTGCATGGCTTTCTAGTGTGGTGCATGGCTTTCTAGTGTGGTGTATGGCTCTCTAGCGTAGTGCATGGCTTTCTAGTGTGGTGCATGGCTTTCTAGTGTGGTGTATGGCTCTCTAGCGTAGTGCATGGCTTTCTAGTGTGGTTCATGGCTTTCTAGCGTGGTGCATGGCTTTCTACTGTGGTTCGTGACGTTCTAGCGTGGTGCATAACTTCCTAGCGTGGTTTATGGCATCTAGGTCATGTGGTATAAGACACATATGAAACAAGGGTGGCGCTAGGGTGAAATCCTACCGAGGGCAAAACCCCGTAGCGATGTTGTGACAAAGCGCCAAAAAAATTCACCGGTACCTTGGTACGTCTGGGCCCAAAATCTCGGGAGGGGGATAGGGGGGGGGGGCAAATTGTAACATATTCCAAACTCCTTGTTTTCTTTACTTTGCAAACTGAGAGGGGACGTCCCTTGCCGCTTTTGGCGCCGCCCCTGTTGTGATATACGTAGTATTTGTACTGTGTTGCATTGTATACCCGATGTTACGGTGGTACATGACGCCATTGAGAGGTTCTAGATACCAACGTAATATGATAGTGAGACCCTTGTAATGTGATATAGGATATAGTGCGGTGCATTGTACATGTATTCTTGATGTTAGTGTGGTACGTACCAGCATCGTGTGGTTCATAATATCGAGGTAACATGGTACAAGATTTCGTTGTATAATAAGATACTCATTATTGCATGTTTCTATATATAGTCTAGCGCCTAACACTTCTGTTTATGGAATCTATGAACTGCTGCAGTACTTGCCCACGATTTGTAAGACCATAACACGTAGAAAACCTGTACAGCACTGACACTTGGCACCATAATATTTGGGTACATGGTATCATTCTACGCTTTAAAGGGAGAAGGCGCCAGCACTACAGCATAAGTTTAGTCTGATTCTCAGACCCTACTCGCTGCCAATTGGTCCCGAAGGGCCCAACCCGAGCGCTTGCCAGTGCCTCCTCTGGTGCCTAGTCTTATTACCTGACATACTACTTGCGTAAGGAGAAATAAATGAATAACGCCTGCGAAACAGGCTAGCATAAGTTAAGAAAATATTTGAGTTCTTGCCAACCAATCAGATTACACGTGCACTGCAGGGATCTGACCATGCGTGACCAATGCATGCCACGCGACGTGTGTTAGCCGCACCGTGGTAATGTATGCACTGTTTGAATTGATAAGCTCCTCCCCCTATAGCTGTTTCTGCAAGTTTTGTCTCAGGGTAAAACTTACAAAGACGTAAAATAAACACAAATTAACTAATTTATAGGGCCTTGATGAGGGTGAGTATCATACAGTACCCCTTACTTAGGCTGTTTTATACCATAATTCTCACATTACTCACAATGTCATTTTTATTCTTAACTTATGCCTGTTAGTTGCTGGCGCCTTCTCCCTTTAACAGTGGAGCCCCTGCTGCATTTTACACTAATGCCTTGTTTCATCTTTCAGTAGGTGTATTTGAATCCCGCTTATGCCCTTTGGTTGTGATTACTGATATACCGGGAAATAAATGGTTGATATTTTTGTGAAAGAGTTTCTGTGCCTTATAAAGCAACATTCCATTTTCTATGAGTATTCTAACAAATGTCTGCCTAAGTTTTTTGTTGTTCTGTTTCCCCAGTTGGACAAAGATTTTTTTGGCTCGTTTCGTCCACTTTTGCTATTAACTATCAGCAAGTTTTAGTCTTTATGTCTCAAAATAAGTCATATTGTGGGTTTTATGATAGCAGCACAAAAAATAACAAAGGCAAAGAGTGCTGCCTAAATCTCCAAGGCTGAGTGAAATGTCTACAATGTTCCTTTCAACCCATAATGCAGCAATAGACACGATTTCGTCATGTTTGTCCTAAAACCTCATAAAGGGGTAAGACGAAGCACATTAGAACAAAATATTATTGTGTAGGCCATCTCAGACGAAGATGCTCACAATATTGTTGGTTTTGAATTCAATTATCTTAAGTAAGGTACATTTACTATTGTCATCAAGGTCTCCACGAAACATTTACAAAAACACGCACTTCGTTCTTTTCGCTAGATTTAAAGTGTGTTGATGCAGACATAGAACGCATTCATACAATGAGATTATCAGAAAGAAATGCGTTCCGGCGTACAATTACGAATGACCTAGCCTTTTCCTTTCATATATTTTGCGTGTTTTCTTGTTATGTTTTTCTTTTACCTATATAAAACTCAAACATCATGAATACTTTTATTGACTACATCAGCCTTGATTTCATTTTATCATGAACTAAGCTTTACCACTTGAAAATTCAGCTAAATTCTATATAGCAAACGTTTACTTAAGAGCAATTGCCACGTCGGTCAAAGACCAAATTTGGGCAAATTGCACAGTTTTCTAAAACTATATTCAAAGATACATGTACGTATTGTTCACGAAATAATATACTAGCAAACAATATAAATTATTGATTTTTTTTATACAATCCACATTTCAATTTGTATGTCTGACAGAGAAATATCTTATATTCTTATCGTCCCACTATGAGTTGAGATGCCAACTAATGCGTAAAATGAACAGTAGAAAGAAATAAGTGATCACAGTATTCATATCTATCTTCGAGGTGTGTAATTCTACATATTTGTGTATACTTGTAAGGTCGATGACCGTGCATTAGCCTTATGTTTACCATAGTCAGATAGTGTTTTATACATTATCAAATTTATGATATAGGTCGTCTTTTTTGTATTTTTCCAAGAATCTTTGAAGTTTGGATTACCACGCAGTTATACCCTGACATATGAGACCTGTTTGGGGATATTGACAGGCTAATCAACGAGAGATAATTATAAAGGCCTATGTGGATTTTTTTTTCGTTATCATCTGAAGTCAATATTTTCAAAATACAATTTTCCTCACTTCTCTGCTAACTCCCATCATCTGTATTAACCGTTATCGAAAAAATGAACTAATACATCATCCGTATTGATTCATATTTACATGCACACTAGAGACCAGGCGCGGTTCTACGGGGGGGGGGGGGAGGCTTTGGGGGCTCCCCCTCCCTTTGAGCGACTTTTCGGCGACTGAGTTGACCGTAACAAAAATTTGGACCTCGAATTTGGAATGAAACATTTTTCGTCCCTACCCCTCCCCCCCCCCCCCGGCTGAGCGACTTTTCGGAGGCTGGGATGACCGAGAAAAATTTTGGACCTAGGATTTGGCCGCAAATGGAAGCCCCCATTAGCCCCCCTAAAGTATTTGCTCTCGACCCGCGCCTGCTAGAGACAGATATAAAGTAAGAGAGGTCTATACTACATGAGAAAATCACCCGTCTGTCTCTTGCATTTGGCTGATGTGGATGAAATGTTTTCTGCGTCATATCTCAAAAGATCTCCTCGTCTGTCTAAACACTTGTCGGGCATGCTAGATTGTCACGCTTTGCAAGCTTGATACAAGTTTGTGCAAACATTCATTTCAGTCAGAGCGAACACAGGTGCATGTTTGCAGAACCGCCGGAAACTTTGCAACTTGAGCGCCACGCAAAAGCTTGTATTCCGTGAACCCCACACACAGCAAGCGAAGCGCGCGCGGAACGCAAGCACAATTTGTTGAATCGTTAACCCGATCAGGGAAAGGAAAAAAATCGTAATGAAGGAAAGGGTTGTATTTGTTCGTCAAACACAAAATGTGTATTTAGGGACACATTAAGTAGATTTCTACATCTGAACTTGATTTGAGGGTCCTTTAGTCGGACTAGGAGTATTGGCTTTGGGTCTATTTGTTCTGTATCCTTGAATGACCAGGTTCACGATGAATGATTAGCTCCATTCAATAACAGACACTTCTTAAGACGTGTCATCATCTATGTCAACAAATCATGCATCTCTTTGTCAAGACATTTCTAAATTACTACTTCCAGATGATATATTGAATTGTGGTGGAAGAAAACATTGTTAAAACACAGCAAAAAATAGTGAAGGATATTTTTAGCCTTGGCCTTTGATGTGTAAGTTTATTTTTAATCTTGCGTATAGACTGGAAATTGGAGAAGGTAGCATAAACAATTCACGACAGAAAAATATAGCGCCTTAACAATATTTACTTCTTTCTACATGCAGTTGATCAGTTTTGAAACATTTTGAATTGTATTTCATCTCGATACAAATGTTTTTTAGGACAACGTCAGAAGATTTATTGCTCTCCAGATACGTTGATAAAATTATTGCGTACAATGTTTTCCGGTCCTGATGACATACAGCCAGTGTAAGCAAATGATAAAGTCATATTTTTTTTCGAAAGCAAAATCATAATTATTGTTTTTAATGGAAATGACAAGATTTGAAGTAGTCTTCAATGTAGGACACAATGCCCCCGAATCAAGGACACTAGGTTCCTGCTGTGAAGATTTCAAAGTCTTACATTTTCTCTTCAGGGGCGTCGATCCACGTTTCGGATTGTGGGGGGGGGGGGGGCAAAAGTGAAAAAAATTCAAAATTGTAATACAGAATTTTGCGCGCAAAGCGCGCCAAAAAATCGACAATTTTGTATGTTTAATATTTTTTTATGCCATGTTTAATGGTTGGTTTTATAGTGCTTTCCAACGCCTTTTAAAACATATACTTGCATTGCATATTATGAATTTTTCAAGTTGTCAAAATTACTAAGTGTGGGGGGGGGTCAAATCGATATGTTTGCCCCCCAATATTTTCATTGGTTGGGCCTTCGCCCCCTGCCCCCAAGATCGACGCCTCTGTTCCTCTTTGTTGTACGATTATTATCAGAATATGCAGTAACGGTGAAATGCGTTGTGTAACTTTCTATGGGATCGATTTATATCGGGGCCAGAGATTAATTCAATACTGATAAACATGATAAATAACACTTGTTTTACCTCAAGTTAGCAAATTTCAGACAAATTCTACAAGCCTGGAATTACATTTTATCAAGAGTATTATTGGTATATGTTTCAATTTATTTGGTTCTTGAGGCAATTGTGACTTCTCCCAACTTCATGTCACTGCCCTTTAATGTATAACTAACAGATAGAACATACCAGAACACCACTTAAAAACAAACATTTTAACATATTGCACTGACGTATTACGAGATTAGATTCAACGGAATTCTTTCTTCATACCGTGTATTCGCATCGTGTATTTGTTTCTGGCACTGTCAATTTATCGGCGCATCATTTGACGCGCCTTTTTTTCTCCGAGATTAAATTGCCCCCTTGCCAATAAATTGATTGTACAAATCTGCAGCTTTCAACTTATTTAAACAGACGCACAGCGCACGTTCTTGCATAAGAATGAAAACTGACATAAAATATCACAACTATAGGAACTGAAGTCAATCTTTATCGGTCGATTCAACTACAAATCGTCGTATTCCTCTACAAAGGCCGTCAACTGTATGTCGTGTGCCTACGCAAAAGCCGTTAACTCTATTCATTATGTATTATATTACCGGCCTTTGCATGGGCACACGACACAAAGTTAATGACCTTTGCATGGGCACACGACGAAATTATCAGCCTACGTTTCTATTGAGGTTATAACTTGACTCAAGGACTGTATAATTGAATGTGTAAATGCAATGCACTTGGATAATTATTAGTTAGGTCGAATCTTTCTTTCCTCGAAGTTGCATAAATTATGTGCTGAGATACGTTCAAATGGCAGTGTTAATACGTGAGGGAGTAGATGTATTTTGCTAGTAGCAATGCACTGTAACGGATACAGTATGCTTGCGAATGAGCCAGTTCACATCACATATATTATTGTGATATGGTCTGCAATTTGTTTGTTTCGATTTCATTTGTCATGAATGAGTGAATGGTTTATTCCACAATTACAGTCTCTATAACATGTATAATAAGGGAAAACGTGCATGGGAAAAAAGGGCACTAATGGATTTTAATATTTTTAGAGCTTAATGATCGCTTTGAAGTGCATGTTTTCTAGGTTTCCTTTTAAAGACCAAGGGCATCGATAGCATGTAGTGCCATGCGTCTCACGTTAAAAAGAATGAAGTACGAACGAAAACAATGCATTAATCGTTGAAACAGTGACGCTATAACATGATCAACTCGTACTACGAGACCTGTGAGAAGTCACCTAGCGGAGTCACAATGATTTTACAACTGTGGGGGAAGGCGAGAGGGGGAGGGGAGGGGAGAGGGGGAGGGGAGAGGGAGAGGGGGAGGGGAGGGGAGAGGGAGAGGGGAGGGAGAACACATAAATTCTGCTTAAATGACACCAAAAACTTAGAAATATAAATTTGGAGATTTTTGGTGCCATCTACTGAAGATGTTGACAGAATATCCCCTTCTTAGGTTTTTTGAAATCTTTATTTCTTTTACTTTGTTATTTCGTTTTACTCAACGATCAACGGGAGGGGTGGCCCCTTTGCCCCCTCCCCCATCCGTTGGCTATGCCTTTGTGCTAACAAACAATTTTCGTCACCGCCAAGAACCCCAAACCGTTGCTGGCACGTCCGTCAATATTCGCAGATCGTTGCAAATACCATTATGGCAGTGGGGGGACTTGGGACTTTTTTTAAATGACTCAGATGTGTTTCACATCACGTGCCGATGTGCATGTGAGAGATTGTCTATTTGCTTGTGATACCTTTACGGCTTCAAACGATGCAACACAATACGGGTTCAACCCTTTTTTCCCCTCGATATATTTATTCGCTACATTAATTCAATCTACTCTTCTCTCTACACTTGATTTTGTTACAGTTTTTGTAGCACGAAACATTTTTTTTTTTTGTCATGGCAGTTTTGTTTTCGGCGTTCTTTAATTCAATTATCCGTTTCTTTGATAAATTTAGCACACGTTGCTTTCCAAAATGCATCGATCTCTTTACTTGAAGATTGATGTTGCTATTCTGCTCCAGTTCTCCTAAATTATTCCCGTTTGAAGGGAAGTCATAACACAGAAATAATGTCTTATGATGTAAGGGTCTTGGGTATATACTTAATGACACAGTAACCTGTTTTTCATAAGAGCATCTGGAAGGATGAACTATTTTCAAGATTTCAGGATGTATGATGTGTGGTTGAACCTGGATATAAAAGGAATAATCTTATAACTTCTCATTTCACTGGGATCATTTTCGTTGGTGTCTAAAAATAAAGTGGCTAAACACCACTTACCGTATTTGTGTTAATTGGTTAATTGCATATTTATCTGTCTCAAAATTAATCCTTTGTGATTTAAATTAACTTGAATAAATCACACTAATATGCACAAGAACATGAGGGAGAATTAAAAACAACAACAAAAATTTGAGTTGTGAAAACTGTTTCAGAATTTGGCAATGTTTTTTTCTGACTTAGAGACATTAGGAGATATTAACATTACTTGCTGGTGTATTCAGATACAACAATAGGGGAATCATTATAACATTGCTGCATGCCATCAACTGATCTATAAATTACAAATTATGATATCAATGAAAGCTTTTCTTTGTCAAAGCCATTATATTTATGTCATAATTTCTGTTCTAAAATGAGACTTTGAAGGTGGAATAAGCACACATCAATCATGTCAATCTTAACTTGATCTCACGAAACTCTTTGAAACGGATACAATGCATGCTTCGCATAGTGATATTAAAGATGTTGATTGTGTAGATTAGCTATCAAATTTTACCCACGTTGTTATTGTTTAAGATTATTTGCTTATTATCACTTACTGAAACAGTAGGAAAACAGTTTCTTGTTCCCTGATACAGCAGTGAGTAATCACCATTAAATGCATAAACATTGCTGACAATGTACAGAAGCAAAGACAGTTAACACTCGGTCAATGTAAAGCTTTAATTGTGAAAATGGTAGAAGGTTGCACCCACTATGGTTGCTACCAGTTTTGAGAGGATAATGGCTTTGGCGTGTATTACAGTGGCGATCGAAAACGACACGTTACAAACGCGTTTATTAAAACGCGTTTCTTGAACGATGTTCAAACGTGACGAAACGCAAAGCCAGCGTAGTAAATGCGTGTGTTGCGTTTATTGAAACGAATACGTTTCAGGAAACGCGTTTGTAGCAGTTTGTAAGGTGACGATGTTTTCCACAACCACTGTATATTTCTACGTAGACACGCTTCCAATATACGAAGGTATCAAGGTGTTATTCAGGTACTAGACAGAGAAGAAGTGCAACTTGTAGATGAAACTGTGGTGGAACAGGGTTGAATTGGCGTGGGGAGGGGGGGAGTTGGGTTGGTGAGGTTTGGTTGGTTGAGGGTGGGGTATGCTTGTGTCTTGTTATTCTCCACGTTTCCCCCTTCCTCGTCCAGCAATTCAATATCGGAAAAACACAGAGTCGTCACCGTGTGTTTACATAGTGAAGACAGTGTGAACACTGGGTTACTTCACGGGTTTGGTTAATTTTCATAGAGTGACACTGTGATCACTGTGTGATCATAGAGTCCACACTGTGACGACGCTGAATTCTCTCAGACAGGCCATGACCACTGCGTTGATTTCATTCATTGTCACAGAGTGATGTTGTGATTGCTGTGTGAACACACTGTGACTACATTGTGTTTTTCCCTACAGGGTTGTTATCTCACTATGTCCCCCTTTCGGCCGGGGAGGGGGCACGTGTCCCTTTGCTCTCTCCCGTTTATCCGCCTCAGCGAGGAATCCATTGTTAAGAGAATGATCGGTCGCACGCACGTAGTGACTGTGTCAATAGTTTTGTTGTTCGGGGGCATACATATCACGAGGATCGCGCAACACGGCATAATTTGAGAACTTAACTCAAATACAGTAATGGATTGGTCGTCATTACGACCGTAATAGGTAAAAATGGAACTTTTTAATGAACAGGTGGAATATTTTCGTGACACAGGTTGCTTTGCCGGTCCTATTGTGCGCATGCGTGATACGATGCAGCCACGTTACTTAGAATCGGGTACATGGTTGTCGATTTGCCATAGTGAATATTTTAATGAAGTGTTCTGTTTTCAATTATACATTCTTTGAAATCGTACTATTGATATAATGGTATAGATGTATATTAAGGTTTCTGTCTGAAATTTATATCAAATGATATGATATCATTTTGCGTGTGGAAAAATAAAAAAGTACTTTAATGCAAAGTGAAATAAGTACTTCAAAACGATAGAGAAAAGACGGAGAATAATTACGGTTTCGTTTAAGTTTGTCCCTGTTGTATCGAATTTATCGCTCTTAGACATGTTAGAGGTACAGCCTGAGTATTTTATGCTTTGGCTGTAAACCATTTATGGGGAACTACAATGCTTGTGCCTTATAATTAATTTCTTCATAATGTTAATTGAAATTTGAAGTGACACCCAATCTAAATGTGACACGAGTTTTGGTAATTAGGGGGTTTATAGATCCACGGCATTACCAGCCCCATTCGTGGTCTTGTGTCAATCACCTTTACTGTGCATAGCAACATGTTATATCTATCGATCCCCTACATATTACTTTAATTTTTTTTTTAGTTGGAAACAAATTTTCCAATTCACAGAGTGGACATGCATCAGCAACCATGTGTTGTATGTAGGCCACAGGAGAATAGTCATCAAAATTGACGTACAGTCGGTTAGAAATGCGAATATGCGGTTGAAATGAAATGAAAATTGGGTTGGAAATTAATGTCTTGCGAATGGAACTATGTTTCGGGCTTTTCCGCATAACTGGGCGATGTATTGAATGTTTTGCATCTGCCTTTCCGTTATCCAGTGGGAGTTCCAGAAGTTCGTTTCATGAAGGGTGCATGTTGACAGAATTGGAATACATTTCCCTTCATTAAAAAGGGGTAAGGGTGTATTAATGTAGCAGAATGTATATGATAGACCTCGCATACATTCGGGGTTGGGTACCGAATTATTTTGTCAAAACAATCCGTGTCTTCTGACGCACTGTACTCTACCCCGTTGGAGTAGCCACTGCTCAGTGCCGATTTCTGATTTCAATAGCCGGACATGCCTCTTGAATAGAGAACCTTTTCGTGACCGACATTTGCGATTTACCGTTCCAGTTTTATAGGAGTTAATTTCAAAAGTGAAAATTTCATCGAATTGTTCATGAACACACTTCTGTCGCAGGAACGTGTAGCGTGTTACCAATGCAGGAAGGATCGTGAAGTTCGCAACAAAACGACACATGTTGAAAAGTCATGAAGATTTGATGGAGTTCGATCTAGTTACGTAGGCGCTACCTGTATACATGTATAAGAGATGTATAGCAATAGGTGTCCCCGGGTTAGTTTTTTTCATACGCATTTTGGTACCTGTTTTAATACATTGTGGTTTATTTCCCTTTTCTGTGTTTTCCGCTAAAAAACACTATTTAATGTTGTTTCTCAACATTTCCATGTCTTTCTTTTTTGCCTCCGGCATGGCCACAAATGGTTTTCGTTCATGTAGTACTACGCTCAGAATATCACAGACAAATCCTGTGAAGTTTTGTTCCAACGGTACACAGAAATTAATTCATGTCTACCCAGCTGAACAGCTTTAATCTCTCACTGAAATCCAAAGAAAAAAAACTAATGATAGCGGCATTAACACCGCAGCTAAAACGACTACACAGACCCCCGAAATGATATTCATATTTTATTTATGTTTAGTTTTGCTATATGCAAAATTTAATTGAACAGCATGATCAACCTATCCACAGCAACCAACGATGAGTGATCATGCATAAGTGATCTCTTTTAACCATCAGAATAAACATTTGATGATTAGATAAAGGTCACATCAATCGAACGAAATGCAATTCGATCATTAAGTGGCACAGTGAACAACAATTTAGAAAAAGGTCTACAGGACAGTTGAAGGACAATATAATGATGTTTGTATTTATCGCGTTTCACAGTTTGATGCGAAGCAGAATACACGATATAGGAACTACTACGTGTTGAGGTAAAAGAAGGTTGTCGGCCTGTCTAGAAATCAGGGAAAACCTGGAAAATGGCTTCCCCATTTTCCAGTCAGGGAAAAGTCCGGGAATTTGTCCCCCAAATCAGGGAATTTTGTTGGTCCGGTGGTCGGACTTTCTTGCCTTGTGTCTACATACCATTCATGTGCAAAAGAGAAATACATGTAAGCAAAAATGATTCCGGAGCTTTTCATTTCCATCAGGGAAAATCAAGGAATTTCGTTTCCATGAAATACCAGGAACCCTTTTAAAAAGCTAATGCTATCGAAGTAATCGTAAAACAACAAACAAAACAAAAATAAAACATCCTTTCTAGCTTGAATCATCGTTGTTAAATGCCAAAATTGATAGTGAATAATAATAATAATATAGTGAACATTGAGACACTCATTTTACCCTCTCAAATTCGTAACAGAGGTGATTCCTTTTCAAAGCCATCAACTCTGTTGACAAATTCTGTCGATATCATAATAGCCTTTCTTGCCCATCTGGTGATAAAAGCTGCCCTGTATCGACCTCCGTCAAAATGCGTCTGAGCGTATGACTGAACCTAATCGATAGTCATAATCGTGAAAGTCGTAGCGATCGATTGCTGCCGCTGTTTATTAAATTATGTCGCGTAGCATTGACGGGTTGTATTGAAACCGACGATTAAATTGCCGTAGTGCCCGGGTGCTGCCTGTCTCGTGTTGTAGTATCCCCAATCGATCATGATGATGTTGGTTTCCGTGGATGCAGTGTTTTAAAGGAACCAATCTGCACGGGACAATGTATCGGAATGTAAAAACTACGGTGTCAAAGACAACACCAGTCGGTGTTGTGAGAGGTCCGCACCCTCGGGTATTTAATATTGTTGATATAACAAACAGAATATGGGCGATGTAAGCGACGATGTATAGGAATTCCACACTGTAAACACAACGGTGACAAAAACAACACCAGTCGGTGTTGTAAGAGGACCGCACCTCAGGTATTAACTATTGTTGATATAAATGTGCTACGCAAGGGACGATGTATCGGAATTCGACACTGTATAAACTTCGGTGTAAAAAAAACAACAACAGTCGGTGTTGTGAGAGGACCGCAACTTTAGGTGTTAGATAGAATGTGCTATAATAACACCAATGGGTGTTGACCTAGCACCATGAATTTAACACTGGTGTAAAATGCTTGGTGGGATCCACTCACAACACCGACTGGTGTAATTTTAACACTACTGTTTTTGCAGTGCATCAATACGCTCTATTCTTTCGCTGATCTGTTTGGTTGTATGCACGCCAACTTTGATACGTCAAGGTCCTTGTAGCTAAAAGAGCAACTTAGAACATATCTATCTATCTATCTATCTATCTATCTATCTATCTATCTATCTATCTATCTATCTATCTATCTATCTGTCTATCTATCTATCTATCTGTCTATCTATCTATCTATCTATCCATCTATCTATCTTATCTAACTATTCATCTATTT
>JZLH01S0619032.1:26089-40694 GCA_001188425.1 Eucidaris tribuloides
GATTTTCAGATGGGGTGATACAGGCTGTGACAAAATATGTTAAAAATTGTGTTGCGATTTGCATACAAAAACATCAATTACACTAATTAAACAAACAATTTATTAAACCTAACTAACAAATTTTAGAGATTAAATAGTAGATTATTGTTTAATAAATGGATCAGTAGAGTGTACTTAAAAATTTCAACCAAAATGTAGCCCTGAAGTGAACATACTTGTGTGTCCTTACATGCAGCACTATCATGCTTCATAACGTGTACAAGTCAATGGCAAGCATATGCTACACCAGTAATTAATTAAGTAAGTAATGACCTAGAAGATAATTAATTTCATTTTACTATTGAGAATTGTGAAGTACAACATGTGTTAAGTTAGTCACATGCATATCATAACTCCAAGATAGCTTATCTGCAACAAATAGTAGGAAAAACAAAAGAGTACACATGAATTTGCAATTTCTCCATAGAGATTGTACACACTCCTCCTCCGCTTATCCACCAGATTTACCCTCGTTAACATTCTTGAATTTTGGCTAATTCAACAAAGTGTAATGCAAGATTACTTATCAGATTTCAAAAGCAGAGTAATTTTGCTGCAGAATGAGCCCAAATTCATGATAATTGGATAAAGGATAGCTCTGATGCATCAAGTTTAATTAAGAAGAGGACTGAAAAATGTAACACCACCAGGTATTTGGGGGTCCCACCATACAACACATGACCCAATAGGTCATTGCCAAAAAAGGCACTGCCAGATCGGGCAAGTTATTATTTTTTTTTCTCAAGTGCCCGACCATGTTTCAGGGACGAACAATGGGGGGGGGGGGGGGGGGGGGGGGTCAGCAAAAAAAATTCACAGTGAGACCAAAAATTTCAAAACCCCTCTTTTCACCTGAACACTCTCTCCCTGGCCAGGAGTACGCAGCGGAGTAGGAGAATGAACATCCAACTGAACAGCAAACTGTTTTTCACTCAACACCTGATTGAATGAGATTCCCCATGGACATTTCAATGTTCACCATCTCTCATCTACATGTAGACTAGTGTTGCACTGACTTCAGCATTTTAGAGAGTCGACTAGTCGACGTCCACCCAATAGCGCTGACTCCGACTATTAGTTCGACTACGAACTGTTTTAGTGCTGTTCAAGTTTGCAAGTGTGTGAGGGTGCCACAGTCGGAGTCGCAGTGAGTGCAGTATACGGCCAACACATGTATGTAGCATTGACGAGTTGAATCTCAAGTACATTTTGGCGTTCTGTTTGATTTGCGATCGAAGAGAGATAGGGATCATCTCTGCTGCCACAAAATGGTAATAATGACTCGTAGTTGTGTTAATTTTTAAGTCTTTTGACTCAGTTTTTAATACAAATTAACAATGTGATAAAAAGTCGAACTATTGCGTTCCGATAGTCGGAGTCGCGACTCCGTGCAGGTAGTCGCGACTACGACTTTTCGCGACTTAGTCGTGCAACACTAATGTAGACCGAAAAAATCTGTCACCTTTTAATGGGCTTCCCATTTTTAACAATATTGACATCAGTCGGCCCCTCATGAGGGGGCCGACAGGAAGCCCCCGAATAAAAAGCGACAGATTACATTGGTCTAACGTTACATCTCATTATCTGAAAAAGCTCAATTCTCAATTTCTCATTCCTCAAAATGTTCACGTCAACATAACAGCAACACCTAGAAAAGGCACTAGCATTCAACAAAAATTACACAATGTCCACCAAGAGCAACACACATTCCCAAGATAAACGATTCGCAGGCCAAGAAGCCGATCATTCATAGTGTGTTAATAATTATGCTATGCTTGCCTTGCTACGACCACCTTCCCTACCACTGTCCCTGCCAGTACCACGAGCACTACCAGTAGTGTATTGGCAGCAGCAGTCGGTACGGTACGGCTGGAGGCCGTAGAGAAGCCACTGCATGCACTGGACATAAATGGACAACATGCGCAGCGGCCTGTCGACTTACCAACAATTTAACTTCTTGACATTTTCCAAATCAGATGCTCGTGCTTTTGCAAGCACCATTCCTTCTGTTAGTTTCACCATTGTAAAGTGAAGATTTACCACTGCTTTGCAGCGGTGGTTAAGCGTGGTTGAAGAGCCGAAGACAGAAGTGACACTTGTTAAAGAAATACCGGTCCTTGGCGTTCCGTTACCCAAACAGGAATGCTGCTGACAGAACGATTGTACACTAGCTCTACGTTATTACTTCGAAGTAAAGCCACGGTCGGCTAGCGGATGCGCAGCGGGCTCGGCGCGGCTACATGTACAGCTCGCGAGCTAGCTAGTGCTGGGCGAAAGATTCAGTGCTGTGCACCGTTTCGGAATCTACATTGATTCGAATTAATTCCGAAATGGGTCACCACCGAGGAAGAAGTTTACGGATGCAAGCAATGGTATCCGTCGTAATAAGGTTAGATGGGAGGGGTCGACGGATGTTGCGGCACAAATTGTCACCGCGTCACAAATTGTCGCCGGCGACAATTTGTGCCGTCAGGTTTTGAACAAATCGGCACAGATTGTCGCCGGCGACAATTTGTGACGCTCTTGCCGATCCCAATTTTTGCCTCACTGGTCACTGGCGACAATTTGTGCCATGAAAAAAAACCTAGCGGCACAGATTGTCGCCACCGTCACAAATTGTCGCCACTCACTAAAGATGTGTGAGTCTGTCTGTTTGTCTGTTTGTATGTCTGTTTGTTTGTCTGTGTGTATCTGTGTGTTCGTCTGTGTGTTTGTCTGTGTGTGAGTGCGTCTGTTCGTGTGTCTGTATGCATCTAGTCAGTGCATGTCTGTTGTATGTGTGTTGTGTGTTTGTCTGTATGTGTCAGTGTGTCTGTTTGTATGTCTATGTGTTTGTGTGTGTCTGAATATGTCTGTCCGTGTGTCTGTGTATGTGTGTGTCTATGTGTCTGTATGTGTCTGTTGTCTGTGTGTCTCTGTGTTGTGCGTTTGTCTGTATGTGTCTGTTTGTATGTGTGTTTGTCTGTGTTTGTCTGTGTGTTTGCATATCTGTATGTATTTGTTCGTCTGTAAGTGCATGTGTGTGTCTGTGTGTCTGTAGGTGTCTGTGTGTTTGTTTGTGTGTGAGTCTGTGTGTCTGTATGTGTCTGTGTGTTCGTCTGTGTGTTTGTCTGTGTGTGCATGAATGTGTCTGTTCGTGTGTCTGTATGTGTCTGTTTTCTGTGTGTCTGTGTGTCTCTGTGTTGTGTGTTTGTCTGTGTCTGTGTGTCTGTATATCTTCGTGTGTGTACCTGTGTGGTGTGTCAGTGTCTGTGTTTGCTTTTTTGTCTAATTGTGTGTCTGCTTGTGTATGTGTATCTACGTGTAATTGTGTCTGTTTGTGTCTATATGTGTATGTGTGTCTGTGTCTGTATATGTCTGTGTGTCTCTGTTTGTCTGTCTGTTTGTATGTGTGTGAGTTTGTGTCTCTTTTTCTGTTTGTATGTCTGTGTGTTTGTGTGGGAATGTGTGTATTCGTGTGTCTGTATGTGTCTAGTCTCTATGTGTCTGTTCGTGTGTCTTTGTGTCTGTATGTTTTTGTGTGTGTCTATGTGTCTATATGTGTCTGTTATCTGTTTGTGTGTCTCTGTGTTGTGTGTTTGTCTGTATGTGTCTGTGTTTGTTTGTATGTATGTGTGTGTTTGTGTATGTGTTTGCATCTCTGTATGTTTTTGTTTGGCTGTGTCTGTGTGTTCATCTGTGTGTTTGTCTGTGTGTGAATGTGTCTGTTCGTGTGTCTGTATGTGTCTAGTCAGTACGTGTCTGTTGTATGTGTGCCTGTGTGTTGTGTGTTTGTCTGTATGTGTCTGCGTGTCTATTTGTATGTCTATGTGTTTGTGTGTGTCTGAATATGTCTGTTCGTGTGTCTGTGTCTCTGTGTGTGTCTATTTGTCTATATGTGTCTGTTAATTGTCTGTTTGTGTGTCTCTGTGTTGTGTGTTTGTCTGTATGTGTCTGTGTGTCTGTTTGTATGTATGTGTGTCCGTGTGTGTTTGTCTATGTGTCTGTGTCTCTGTATGTTTTTTTGTCTGTAAGTGTCTGTGTGTGTGTTTGTTTGTGTGTATGTATGTATCTGTTCTGTTTGTGTGTTTGTAGGTGTCTGTGTGTTTGTCTGTGTGTTTGTGTGTACCTGTATGTGGCTGTGTGTCCGTGTGTGTCTGTGTGTCTGTCTGTATGTGTATGTTTTGTGTTGGCGTGTTTGTCTGTGTGTCTAATTGTGTGTCTGTTTGTATCTGTGTGACTGTACGAGTCTGTGTCTGTATGTGTGTATGCATCTGTTTGTGTGTCCCCGTGTTTGTCTCTGTGTCTGATTGTGTGTCTATATGTGTCTGTATGTGTCTTTGTATTTGCCTGTGTATCTGTTTTTGTGTCTATATGTGTTTGTCTTTGTCTGTGTGTTTCTGTGTGTGTGTCGGTGTGTGTTTCTATTTGTCTTTGAGTTCATAGTGCATGGGTTTGGGTTTATGCGTTATTGTGTATATGGGTTTGTGTATCTCTGTGTGTGTCTGTGTATGTGTCTGTATACGTCTATGTACATGTATGTGCCTGTGTGTCTGTATGTGTATGTTTGTATGTCTGTGTGTTTGTCTGTGTGTCTGTGTGTATAAATGTGTCTGTTTGTCTGTGTGTTTGTCTCTGCACATGTCTGTGTGTATGTGTGCATCTCTGTGTATCTGCGTGTATGTATGTTTGTGTGTGCTTGCATGTGTGTGAATGGCTGTGTATGTCTGTTTTTGTGCATGTGTGTGTGAATTGGTAGTTGATGTGGTGTCAGAAAGAGGATGTACAAGTGTATGGTATGTATTTTGTGTGTGCCTGTGTGTTGTGTAAGCTTGTGTGTGGTTGTGAGTGTCAGACAGACACACAGACACACAAACACAAAGACATACACATATAACAGACACATACAGACACAGACATACACAAACACACAAAAACTATAAGCCACAAAAATAGACACACACAGAGCCGCACACAGATACACAAACAGACACATACACACATGCAGACCCCAGAGACACACAGACACATACAAACAGACACACACTGACATATAGACACACAGACACATAGACACACAGCCACACACAAGCACACAGACAAGCACACAGACAAACACACATACAAAGAAACACGCATGTAGACTCACACACAAACACAGACATATTCAGACACACATGTAGACACACAGAGACACACAGACGCAAACCGTACAGACACACAAGCATATACAGACACACGACACATACACTCACAGACACACATACACAGACACACAAACATGCAGACACACAAACATACACATACAGACAGACACACAGACACACAGATACAGACACGCAGACTGATACACTGACTCACACATGGACAAACACACACACATACAGACACACAGACACAGACAAACATACACACATACACATAAACAGAAGAGATACACACAGACACACAGACACTTACAGACAAACAGAAATATACAGACACACAAAAACACACAGACATACAAACAGACACACAGACGCATAAAGACAAACACACAACGTACAGACACAGAAACAGACAACAGACACATACAGACTAGACACATACAGACACATAGACATGCACACAGACACATACAGATGCACAAACAGACACATACAGACACACAAACAGATCGACACACAAACACATAGACACCCAAACTGTCTGGTACAGACACAAACACATACAAACTCAAAGACACACACAGTCACATATACAGACACGTACAGACACAGTCAGGCACATAGACACACTGACACACACATACACACAAACAGAACAGACACATGCAGACACGCACACAGACACGTACAGACGCACAAATAGACACATACAGACACACAGGCACATACAGACACACAAACAGACACATGCAACACAGACATACACATACAGACACACAAACAAACACACAAACAGAACAGACACATGCAGACGCACAAACAGACACATACAGACACACAGACACATACAGATACACAAACAGACACATGCTTACACACACAAGCACACACACAATATACCCACAAACAATTTAATTTATGACGGAACATGCTTTGATTATGGCTGGCGACAATTTGTGCCGTCAACTCCGGGCACAAATTGTCGCCGGCGACCATTTGTGCCGTCAGGTTTTTCACAAATCGTCACAAATTGTCGCCGGCGACAATTTGTGCCGCAACAACGGATGACCACAGCAATAGGCTCAGTATAGAAGAGGTTCAGATGGAAATATCTCCTCTACCATGTTGGGGTGACTTGAATTTTTCTCCGACTTTACACGACATTTCCGGGACCATTTTTGGGGGCGTCGCCCTTCGGGGTCGCCCTCCTTTTAGTTTTCACACTGTTTTGCTCTCTCTTTTAGTATTTACTTTATAGGATCATAACTTCATAAGCCAATGGGCTGCCCCCCCCCCCCACCCCCTAGCCTACACACCCATTTAATCATTCCGCTGATCTTTCGCGGGGATGTTCTTTTTGGTATACTATTACTAGTACTATTCTGTAGGAAACATGATTTTATTTATTTGCTGAACTTATGCAACTACGGTCACGTAAACTACCAGCCACGATTGAGGTATTTTTATAATTGTTTCAAATCAATGGATTCATTTTAGGGCCTATGACTGTGTAAATTTTCCCTGCCAACAGCAAGCCAAACAGCAGCGACAAGCGGACAGGTGGGGGGGGGGGGAGGGGACGGGGTCTGACAACACCAAAGGAAATTCAGGTTGCCTGGCCCCTATCCCTGCGGTGCCTGACAACTGGCCAAAACATTTGTGCTTTGCCAAAAAATAAATTTTTAAAATAACAACATAAAAAAAAAAAAAAATTCTGATCCAAACATCAACCGACAGCATCGACAGTACATCCTTACGGATGTAGGCATGTAAATAGACCAAAATGGTTGGTGGGGGGGGGGGTATTAATTGTGTCCGCCATGTCAGTTCAGGGGGCACGTCCTCCTCAGTTCCCCACCCCCTAGTTTCCGGCCCATGACATAATTGAGAATTGATTTGTAAGTTCTCAGGAAAGGAAGAACCAAAGGGTCAATAATAATAACAACAACAACAATAATAATAATAATGTATTTATATAGCACATTTTCCATACACATTTTCTAATGTGCTGTCTTAATAAACAGATGGGACTACGTCTATGTCGTTTGAAGATACTGAAGGAACGCTGATTTCTGAGATATTCAAAAATCTCGGTGGAGAGAAGTAATGGAGATCATCATTTTAAATGTAAGGATCAGACAGTAGGACTACTTAGCTTAACTAACCAACGAATGGTCCGGCACTCTGCACGTTCATTACGAAAACAGCGTGTGCACATGATCAGCAACGACAATAGACTATTTCTAATGACAACCTTTCTCCCTATTGATTCAAAGATATTTTTTCCAGTTGATTTTGATAAGTGTGTATGTAACATTTTGTATCGCTTGTTCAAAATAAATTTCATACAGCGGCAATCCTGCGCAACGAGTGGGCAAAGTTACTTTTCTTCAGGGTAATGGGGAAAACAAAATTACTCTCGGTCTTAAAAGTCACTCATGTATTCTGGTTCAATGTGAATGGGTTGCCAGTAATCGCCCCTTTCTACAACGAAAAGAGAAATATAACCCTTAACAGTCCAGACTTGAAGACAAGCAAACTTTCATAATCATAATTTTAGCACCAGACGGGTGAAGTGAGTATTGGGCGAGTAGGCCTATGACAACCAGCATGATTGCTCCACAAAAGAATCATTTACCGAAACATTTCAACGAATAATAAGAAAAGCAGTCCATTCAACACTACGACTATTAACGAATTTGCAAGAATACAGTTTATATACTTTATGAGTCGAAAGCAGGCAATATACTCGCGATAAGAATATACCTCACCTGGATCGTGAATTTGCAAGAATACAGTTTATATGCGGCGAAATCAGACAACATACTGATAAGAATATACTTCACCTGGATGTTTCGTGAAATAATAAGAAAAATGAAGTAAACGTTGTTCATTCTGTAACAATAAATAGTTCGCCCCGGGTTCGCCCCGTTCTCCTATAAACTTTTCCACTTTTTTTTATTGCATTGGAATTGGGGTGGGGGTCCCACGTCCATTATACGCCGCTGGTGAGGTCAAGGGGGCTGGTAAAGCCTTTTTATGCCTCCGCAACGAAGTTGCCGGAGGCATCATGTTTTCGGGTTGTCCGTCCGTGCGTCCGTCCGTCCGTTACCGGTTCTCGTTACCGCGATAACTTAAGAACAGCTGATCGGATTTTGATGTAACTAGGACCAAGTATGTACTATGAGGCAACGATGATCTGATTAGATTTTGGAGTTGAAAGGTCAAAGGTCAGTAAAACGTCTAATTTTGGCTCGTTACCACGATAACTTAAGAACGATTGGTTGGATTTTGATGTAACTTGGGTGAAGTATGTTTTATAAGACACCAATAAACTGATTAGATTTTTTAGTTGAAAGGCCAAAGGTCGAAGGTCACGAGGCTTCATACATGTCTGATTTGAGCTAGTAACCACTATAAATTAAAAACGGCTTGTCAAAGTTTGATGTAACTTTGGTGCAGTATGTATTACAAGGCAGCGATGAAGTGATTGGATTTTAGAGTTGAAAGGTCAAAGGTCAAAGGTCACGAAGCTCCATGCTTGTCTGTAATGCAATAACTTAAGAATGGCTTACATGATTTTGATGTATCTTGGGTGGAGTGTGTATCATAAGGCACAAATCAACTAATGAGATTTCGGAGGTGAAAGGTCAAAGGTCACAAGGCTTCCCTCATGTCTGATTGACCTTTCAACTCCGAAATCTAATCAGTTCATTGGTGCCTTGTGATACATACTCCACCGCACCAAAGTTGTATTAAAATCCAACCAATCATTCTTAAGGTATCGTGGTAACGAGCCAAAATCAGACATGTTTCAGGCCCTGTCAGATTTTGATGTAACTTTGATGCAGTATGTATTATAAGGCAGCAATGAACTGATTACATTTTAGAGTTGAAAGGTCAAATGTCGAAGTTCACGAGCCCCATGCTTGTTGTCTTTAATGCGATAACTTAAGAATGGCTTACAGGATTTTGATGTATCTTGGGTGGAGTGTGTATCATAAGGCACCAATGAACTAATGAGATTTCGGAGGTGAAAGGTGAAAGGTCACCAGGCTTCCTATATGTCTGATTTGGGCTTGTTACAGTTATGATAACTGGGGCGGGTTGCCTGATATCAATATAACTTAATTGGTTCTAGTATGAGGCACAGGTGAACTGATTACATTTTGGAGTTAAAAGGTCAAAGGTCACAAGGGCTTATACAATACTTGGTCTTGTTACCAAGGTAACTTATGAATTTCTGATGAAATAGGGGACATGCATGCATAAGCCTTTACAATCAAATTGGGTAGGTGTGCTGACTGCGGAGGCATACCCATCGACTGCGCGCGCAGTCGAACTGCTCTAATACATCGTCGACGTCCATCGACGGGGTCTAAGACCACACTGAGGAGATCAGTGTCTGAGACAGAGCAGTCCAAGATAGTCTTTTAATAGAAGAGTGCGCCCTCTTTGACTATTACATTATAATTTCGTAATTTCCTCAAAAGTCCGGTATATTAGACTATTTTGAAAACAAATTACCGACATTGCAATGGAAAGTCATCTAAATTTTGGCATGGTCCTTGTACAGTTCCAGTTAAGATGTGAATTCATCCCGGAATTCATCTTAATTTTCATTTATTATTATTTTTTTAATATAGTTTTACTGTGCAGAGGCGTCGTTCCTGGGGTGACAAGGATTGGGGGCGGGGGGGGGGGGAATCACCATCCCAATGAAAATATTGGGGGCAAACATATCGATTTGCCTCCAATAATTTTGACAACTTGAAAAATTCATCATAATGTAATGCAAGAATACGATTAAAAAGCATTGGGAGGCACTTAACAGCCATCAAACCAAGCACAAGAATACTACTAACCATACACAATATTCAATATGCATGCAAAATTCTGCGCCCCGGAGTTTTTTTTTTCACTTTTGCCGCCCCAATTCGAAAAATGGATCGACGCCCCTGTTACTGTGCTCTTATCATATATCTCCTCCCCTTGGAGGAGGGCGACACATGCTCGATACAAAAAAAAATGTGATAGTTTTTCACGGGAAAGACATGTGCGCATCGTTTGTAGGATGTCAAAACCACAAAATCAGAAAAAAGTGCCATTTTACAAATTACTTTAAGCTCTGAGCAAAAATATATACTATAAACTTCGACACGTAAATTATCCAGAGATTAAACTATAATTAGCCACAAAGACACAGCCATTCCAAAATAGATTAAAACAATTTCGATGTGAAAAGTGACAAAACTGGACTTACATTTTTGGCAAACAAAGTCATGCGGTCAAGTGAATCGAAAAATGGTTAGAAGTGTCGGATCCTGAAATGGTGGTGTTTTTTTTTACCCAGAATAGGATAAAATTGGGCCCAAAAGTGAGTCAGACCCTCCACATGACATTACTGACTTGTTTCGGGTCAAACCTCACACATTTTTGGGTCTGCCCCCCCCCCTCCTCAGCCAAGTTCCCCACGCTGACTTTGTGTGCTTTATCACACTAAGAAATAAAGGTGCGCACAATTAAGGTGCAACTATGCGGAAATATAGGTGCAGAGCAATTTCCTTGGCGGTATTCGAGGCTTGAAGCAAATTTGCACCTTTCACGGATAGGCTTATGCGCTTGACCAACTGCGTGGGCGGGTGCAAGTTTACACCTTTTAAATTTCATGCATACCTTGCAAACAATGGTTGTTCTTGACAACCTGAAAACTCGTCCGAATCCTGTCCATGCATAGCAACAAGTACATTATGTAAACTGGATTCCAGATATTGAGGTTCATTTAACAATAACAGGTGAATGGAATAGCTCGTCTCGTATACGTTCCCGGGAATGAAACAATGAAACATCCTAAAGGTGCAAGTTTGCACCTTAAAGGTAAGAAATAATGCATCTTTAACACAATTTCATCAACGTAAGCAACGGCTTACAATTTCATCAAAGTAAGCAACGGCTTGATGGCTTGTTGAACTTATTTTTCTTTGTGTGTATATAGAGTGTAATAGAGTGTAATCGTGCGATCTTTAATTTTTCTCCTCCGTTATTCGGTAAAAATTGCCTAACAAGACATGAATGGTTTTAATTCCGCATTTGTCCAATTTTGAACGGCGAGTTTTACCCCCCAAAAACAAAAACAAAAACAAACCAAATCAAAATTTAATCATGTTCCAAGTTATGAATGTACTTTTCAAGTACAAATATTTTTTTTGACACATTTCAAGTGTGCATGGGAGGAGGTTGCCCCTCCCGCGGTAGAGATAACTTTTGAAACTTTACATCTCAAAACATGCTTTCTTGTGTACCCTATAGGGCGTACGAACGAACGAACAAACAAACAAACAAACAAACAAACAAATAAAGAACCCCCTGCTGTCTACGGCTCTGTATTACAGTCAATATGCTTTCTGAAAATATATAATGTTAGAGGAATGGCTTTAAAGGTAAATGGCATGATTGGATGTAGTCCTCAACTTAATGGGGCAAAATTATTCTAGAATCAATAAGCTATGGATTCTGCTGTGAAAATTTTGTTATCAAATGTTGACTCATTTTTAAGAGAACTACCAATCCGTTGTGACAGGTATGAACTCCTTAAGTAAACAAATTCAAGACAAATCCTTCCAACCATGATTAGCTTTCAAAGTAGGGGCCTATAAAGTGGTATACTCATTTGCTTCTTGAAGCATTTTCAATCATGTCATGAACCTAAATCTGACTTCTTTCGATAGAGAACAAACAGGGGCGTCGATCCATTTTTCGGATTAGGGTGGCAAAAGTGGAAAAAAAAATGTCAAAAACTTTCGGAGCGCTTATTGCAATATAGAATTTAGACAATTGTTTATGTTTAATAGTAAAATGGGGTAAGTGCATGGAACACTTAAGCTTAAATGAGCTCAAAGCAAAGATATTATATATATAATTTAGAGAAAATATTATGTTTAACTTAAACTATGTTTCATGATGAACCTTTTAAACTAGGCTATGCTGTGATCAAATACCATAACATTGCCAAATAAAAAAAATTGTTAATTGGCAGTGTTCCACTTACCCCAATTTGTACCGAACCGTGGGGTAAGTGGGACAGTGGGTGGGGTAAGTGGAACAGGGTGTATTTGCTTGCAAAGAACCTATAGCTATTCACATTTAATAGAGCACCAGAATATTGCATTTAACATAATATTCTGCAACAAATAAAAAAAAATACAGAATTGTCATTTTTGGGGTTTTTTTTATAGTACAATGCAAAATTTACGATTTTTCTTTATATTTTACGTCAACCTAAGGCAAAAAGTGGGTTTTTAGGTACAGAATCAATTATTTCCCATTTAATAGTTGTTTGAAATATGTAATTTTATATTCAAACCTCGGAAAATTTTTACAAAGTATGTAATTTGATATTTAAAGGCAGTGGATCTCTTTTGCATGCCTAAAAATTAACATTGTGTAATACAATGGCATATAGAAGAAAATGCCATCTGGGAACCTTTAGCAAAATATAGGACCTGGAAACTCAGTTTTAGTGAAGTTATAGTGACCGTTAGACTCTGATTTGAATTTTTTTCTCGCGAGAAAAAAAAATTCTACCATAGTACGTACACTAAACAGCTATTGTTTTTCTTTCGCATTTTTAAAATTCTAGGAAATAACTGACCCCCAGATTTCACAGACATTCCTTTCATCAATAGCCTAAGGGCATGGGTTATCTTTTCCTGGTCTGTGGGGATGTTTGCAAATGAGATCCACTGCCTTTAAACCCTAATTTTTTTTTACAATTGTGTTTAAAAATCAAATTCAGTCAAGCGTGTCCCACATACCCCAAAGTAGATCCAGTTGGGGTAAGTGGAACACCCAAGTAATTAATTAGCTCATTTAATGTTAATTTGCATAATTTTTATTGAATTTTCGCTATTTACTTCCATAATTTCATTCATTTTATCGTAGATAACAAACACATTTTCAATCTTTTCTGTGAATCTAAGAAATAAATTCATAGATTTAGCATTTTTTTGCCCTTAAAGTGAAAGGCTAACATTGTGGAGCTTCAATTTAAAAAAATTGTCAAACTTTGATATCTGAGCTACACAGTAGTGTTCAAATGGACAAATAAACACCCTAGAATACAAAAGTTTGGAAAGTTACACTGCCAATGGCAAGTTATACATGAATAAACAATAAAACTCGGGGCGAGTTTTATTTACCTAGGTGTACACACAGTAAGTCTATGGGAGGAAATGGGCAAGTGAATCTGGTCAACCTACGATTTTTTTAAAGCACTAAATAATCATTTTGAAATACAATTTTTTTCAGGGCTTCATTTTTAGACCTCATCAAAGACACTGGTAGCATGGGGAATCATGCGGCTCAGATTTTTTTTAACTGTGGTAAATGTTAGCCAATACCTTTAAATTAGTATTATTCAATAAACTTTGGCCTTCTTTTTATGGTTGGTATCAAACTTTGACATTATCTGATCAATCCATGCGCAGGTAACCCCAGTTTTGGTATGAAACGAGAGCAAAAGTATGGCATTGGGGTAAGTGGGACACTCGGTAGTATATTGCTTGATTTTGTTCTTGATTGAGGCCAATATATTGTCAGTGTTCCACTTACCCCACTGTTCCACTTACCCCAATCTACTTTATAGTGCTTTCCAATGTTTTTTAAGCATATCCTTGTATTACATGTAGGCCTAAAGATTCTTTCAAGTTGCCGAAATCACTGGGGGCAAATCCAGAGGCGTCGATCCTGGGGGGGGGGGGGGGCGAAACGATATCGATTTGCCCCCAATAATTTTGACAACTTGAAAATTTCATAATATGCAATGTAAATATCATGTTTGAAAAAGCATTGGAAAGCACTATAAAAACCAATCTTGAACATACAAAATTGTCAATTTTTCATTCTACACTCAGCAAAAAAAGAAAGTAAACACTTTTTCAAGTTCACATTTGTAATATATAACTTTAATAAAAAATCAATGAATTACATATCAAATTAAAAGGCAATTTAATTTCTCTCCAGCCTGTTGAGAGTAATTTGAAGATAAATTTTATGGCATGGAGGGTGATGCACAATGAGCGTTTTTATCGCCACAGGTGCAAAAGTAATAAGCTTTAAAGAAGTTTCAATTGGATTTAGATACTAGACCACAATGAGTGTGGTTACCTATGTGCACAACTCAAACATTTTCTAAATGTCAGGGGCGTAGGCTGGTTGTGGGCACGGGGAGGTGCAGCATTTTGGTGAGGACGGAACTAAATTGACATGGGGGAGGTACATATCTTTAGGGAGGTGGAACAATATGACATGGGGAGATGCATATCTTAGGGAGGTGGAACTAAAGTGAGTAAATCAGGCGTTTTAAAGCAGAAAAAGTGGTGCAAATTTCATTTTTCTTGCCAGGGGGCGGAACTCCTATGGCTCTGCGGGGGGGGGGAGGG
>JZLH01S0619041.1:23026-35526 GCA_001188425.1 Eucidaris tribuloides
CTACCTTTGTTAAAAATTGATGTTCTCATGTTTACAGGATGATATCGTATTAATAAAAGCTCCTGGAGGGTAAATATGTTTTCGTATGAAGAGGTTCATTCATTTTATACAATTTTTTTTATTCGGTTAATTGAGTCGGGACATGGGACATGGAAATAAGCTCTAGGTGAATCTGTACCTGTGAGTGTGTTGGCGTTGGGTGTTTGTGTGATGTTTGCAGTGTGCATGTGATGTTAACCCGTTGGAGACGATTTGATTTCACTATAACACATATTTCCCATAGACCCCAACACGAGTTAACTCCTACTTAGTCTCCAACGGGTTAATACACTTGCACCTGCAGAGTTCTGCCTGTGCATGTTTAAGTGTATGTTTGTGTTTGTTTGTGTGTGTGTGTACATTTGCATATTGCATAGCTGCCAACCGTTACTAATTTTTTTAGTAATGATTACTAATTTCAGTACCAGTTTATCAGTGTTTGGCTTTTATGAACTGAAGATTACTAATTTTGTTAACAAAAAATACTGTGCATTTCTTATGCAAAATGTGCTATCATTTACTAATATCCAGCGGGCTATTCTAATTTGTACAGAGACATGTTGGTAGCTATGTATTTGTGTTTGTGTAAATGTGTGTACTTGAGTGTGTGTATGTGTGTGTGTGTTGAGTGTGCAGGAGGTAAATTGTGGGTGTATGTTTAAATATGAGGTTTACATTGTGGGCGTATTTCGGCATTGTGGGGGTTTTAAAATCATACACTCGCAATGTGTTTTTATACCCTATTTATGGAACACCCACCTGCACATACAGGAAAGCACCCCACAATGTAGCTCTTGTCGGTATGTGTGTGTGTGTGTGTTTGTGTGTGTAATATTTGTTTTTTGTGTGTATATTTGTGTGTATTGTGTGTGTACGTGTGTGGTGTATGTCTGTGTGTGAGTGTATGCGTGTGTATGTCTGTGTGTGAGTGTGTGTGTATTGTGTGTGTATGTATGTCTGTGTGTGTGTGTGTAGTGTGTGTGTGTGTGTGTGTGTGTGTGTGGTGTGTGTGTGTTTGTGTGTGGTGTTGTGTGTGTGTGTGTGTGTGTGTGTGTGTGTGGGGGGGGGGGGTGGTTAATAAGCATGAACCATTAATTCGTCTGTAGTGGGGGCTTAAAACATCTCCCTTTAGAAAAAGGATGTTTTCCACCCCAAACAACCCCGGAATATCCATATGCCCAGAAGCATAACATTTGATCATTACAATCTTTTCCTACTGAACTCTAAAAAGTCCGGGGGGGGGGGGGCACAATGTGCCCCTACCACATTTTTCTTCACTACTTCCACAATTTTCGACGAAATTAAATAAAACTTGGTGATTTTTATACAATTTTATGGTGAACATAATGATTTAGGGTTACTCGTGAAACCATGTTGCCATGACAACTATTTTTATTTTGAAAAAAAAAATGAATGAATTTGAACCAAATTTTGAAGGTCCTGTGCGTCATTTTCTGATGTTTCATTGTTTTTTGTTACACAGAAATAATACTGTCACTTGTTTTTCATTTCTTCTGATTCATGTATGACATGACCTTATCTACACACAACAAAAAAAGTAACTACCCCGTTTTTCAAACGACCTTAACTTTTTCATGAAATAAATTTCGACAAAATAATTTGGCGGCATATTTCAACACTCACTGATTAACTTCTGTGTGAAAATGGGATTGATCCGTCAAGCCGTGCATGAGTGAGCATGCACTAAAGGCAAAAATATCACTTTTCAAAGGTCACAGGAGTCCTCTTTTGTGCCAAAATAATGGTAAATAATGGCATTTTTTGCTTTACTTATAGAGTGTGCTCACTCAACCATGACATGGTTACAACCTCTTATGTTCGTTTAACATGTAATGATACATTTTGCTGAAAATTATCGGATTTCAATTTTTCAATAAACTTAATAGATTTTACAATTTCAAAACTGAGGAAGGGTAGAAATTTTTAAATTGAGCTCACTGAAAGGTAAAATATGCGAAAAGTGCCAGAAAAGGTGTAAGGGGGTCAAGGGATAGATTATCAACATAAATTGCGCTCAGTCATTCACCAGAAACAGACTTTGTCAAAATCCTGCATCGCAAAACTCCCAAAATTACCCTTGTGACTTTTGAAAAGTGGCATTTTGTGCGTTTAATACGTGCTCACTCATGCATGACTTGACGGATCAATCATATTTTTTCCACAGAAGTTAGACAATTAGTGCAGCGACACCCTTTCCAAACTATTTTGCTCAAAACTTTTCCTGAAGTTATGGTATTTGAAAAAAAGGGGGTAGTTACTTTTGTTGTTGTGTTTATTTAAAACATTCAATCAATCAATTTCATTTTTCTTTATTTTTTGAAAGGAAAGTTGCGCCAAAACAAAAACAAAAGTTGTTTTTATTTTTTTCTTCATATCAATTTTTTAATTCATTTATTATTTTACACAATAATTGACACATCAAGGTGTAATTCCAAGATAAAGGTCTACAATTGGATTTATCCATGTTATTCTAACTCTTTGGTACAACCAGAAGTGCATAGTAAAGCATGCATATATACACTCCTGCTCATAATTATGGAATATTTTGTTGATACTTAAGTTCTTTGTCCTATATCGTCCAAAATTTTCAAGACAAGTGTTTATTTCACAAAAACGAAGTATGTGAAGCAATTTTTGGATTTCATGAAATGGCTTAAGTAAAAATTAAAGTACGCTTGAGCGCAATAACAATTACATATTTATTTCTTTAAAAATCCACAAAAAATCATGAAAAAGTATTAAATTGCAGTACTAAAAAAAACACAGAAAACTGATAAATTTTGATCTGATGTCATTTTTCACTAAATTAACATCAGAATAGTGTTTGTTACAAGTCTAATAACGCCCGTAACCACCACGTGACTCAACAACAACAACAACAACAACACCGCCATTTATAAACACAGGTTTCAGTGTCGAATCGGACGCTACAAAATGCTCAACATTCCTGAAATACTTACATTATAATTGTTTCACCTAGGGTGAACAAATATTAAACCCAGACGTACCGTTCACGGAAAAATGGCAACCTCTAAAATGTTTTTTAAGTATTCCATAATTATGAGCATGAGTGTATGTAGTACATTTATCACCGCATGTATTTTCTTTTATGAAACTCTGACAATATGAACCTTAAACAGTCAAAGATTACTTGAAATACTTATTTTCTATCCAAGAATATGTGATCTTGTATAATTATTGTAAAACTAATCACTTGTGATTGTATTCTCAGGATATTCGCCCCTTCTCTCGGATAGGACGTAAAGCTGGAGGTCTCGAGTATAGAGACAGAAACACCCCCAGGATGTAAGAGAACCCGCGCACTTTATTGAAAAGAGAAGGGTGTAAACCGGGTGTTGTGGTCACCTGATTATCAGTTCACGGGGCAGGATGTCTATGGGGATTAAGTTCGCTAATAGTGATAATACTAATACTAATGATGATTATGATGACGATGATGATGATGCTAATAATGATGATGATGATGATGATGATGATGAGGATGATGATAATAATGATGACGACTATGATGATGAGGATGATGATAATAATAATGATGACGACTATGATGATAATGATGACGATGATGATGATGATTTATTTATTTATTTCGCATATTTAAAACATATAAAATATGATGATGACATGATATAATGTTGATTCCTGTTTGGCACAAGATGGCTGTCTGAGTCTAGACTTTCGAGGATGATGATGATAATAATAATAATAATAATAATAATAATAATAATAATAATAATAATAGATAATAATAATAATAATAATAATAATAATAATGATAATAATAATAATAATAATAATAATAATAATAATAATAATAATAATAATAATAATAATAATAATAATAATAATAATAATAATAATAATAAATTATGAACACGCTGTGAAAGATTGGTGAGAATCAGTTCATCCGTTTTCAAGTTATTGTGTACACAAACAGAAAGACAAACAGACACACGGACAGACAAATATACGGAACAGAAAACATAACCTAGCTATAGGCCTTCCTTACATTCACCTGCTGGCGGAGGTAACAAATTATTTTTCATTCGTAAATGTACGTGGTGGCAATTGAACTCTTTTACGATCTGACGCGTGACAAGTAACAATTTACTACACCACGATACCAAACAACTGAAAAGTGAACTTCTAGCCGGATTTTCCTTACTTACAATGCGTGCCGCTCTGTTCTGCGCTTTTGAAACTGATCGGTCTAGAGAAAGAGCAAGATACAATAATATGAAATGTATCATAGGATTATTTTCCGTACTCTATCACCTTCTGCAAAGTTGTTATCTAGCAGGATACACCGGCGTCTCCCATTGAGTCCCGCTCTGTTCTACACGTTTTAAATTGATTGGTCTAGTGGAAGAGGAAGGAGGGGACGAGGGAGGGGGGGGGGAGGAGATGAAAGAAGAACCAGCAGAAGAGAGAGAGAAAAAAAAAACATCAACAAGAATGAGAACAAAAATAAGAAGTGCAGAGAAAGAGAAGGAAGAGGGGGTTGGTCGGAGGGACAGGAAGAATAATAGGGCAATAAGGAGAAAGTAAATTAACAGTAGATGTTAATATTAACTGGCCCTAATGTAGGGCATTGTTCTTCTCCACAGTTTAACTTTGATAGTTCATCAAGTTTGTTATTATCATTACTTTTTCAGAGAATACGATATGTCGGGTATTTTTCCTTTGCCATGCATATCCTGAAGTTGTTATCTATGTCGAAACCCCGTTTCCGATTGTTTATTTTTAAAGTGTCACGTGGTATTTTCACAATGGAAATGGGTATTCCTCATATTCCAATAATACGATAGTTATATATATTCTTTCCAACGGAAGTTTTTTTGACAGATTTCTTACTGATTCCATCTTGCCTTTGAAATTCTTTGTTGTTGTCGGATATTTGGTGTTAACTTCAGAGGTGGAAGAAAATACGAGAAAAAGTGCAGATGATTGGACTTAAAAAAGTCATTAAAACCTAGTCAAATTAGTAGTAGTAATAATAGTAGTAGTAGTAGTAGTAGTAGTAGTAGTAGTAGTAGTAGTAGTAGTAGTAGTAGTAGTAATATGAGACTGATTTCCTCGGTGATTATGCGTGTGTTTTTTTTTAGTAAATAGAGTATTATCATTATTATTATTATTATTATTATTATTATTATCATTACATAAGTAGCCGTATTATAGAAGAAGAAGAGAGAAGGAAAGAAACAACAGAACGACAAGGAAACGAAGTTAACAGGAGACGAAGAAAGAGGAGCCAGAGGAAACAGAATAAAAAGAAAAGGAGGAGAACTGACAAAAGTAGCATCTGAAAAACTGTGTCAACTAAACTCCTCAAAAACAAGTTTGGAAATCTGAGTTTGATATATCATTTCTCCCTTTTAGTAGTAGAAATCAATCTATGCGTGGTAACATCAGAAAGGGCATTTACTTTTATGTAAAATGATACCTACTTGTTATGATTGTTTCATCGGGAAAAGGGCTGATTTAAAAATGTGGGATAAAACGTAAATTGAAAAGCTGCAAAATGACCGGTTGTCATAAAGAGTTGATAATAAATAACATGTTTTTTTGTATGGAGTTATGTATTTTGTAATTCTCAGCTGGTCAGCCATGAATGTCAATTTGAAAAATAGGCCCTGCCACTACAAATGTTCATGACTTTGAGATTAACGACTTTGCAAAATGAACCAAGATCGGTAAGTCACCTAATTTCTTATTTCCCTGTTAAAGATTGTGTCAGGGATGTGCAAGTCCATTACTTCCCTTCATTATCAATACCAAACGGTAGTATAGTACTTACAAATGGTGTGTTGAAAGTCTGAGATCCATACGTCATGAATTTGTTGTTTTATGAGAAAAACTAATGACGACATGTTACCAGAATGTTGTTCTTTCCGTGAGTTTCAATTTTGCTCAAACTGCGAATTGCGGTTACTGTGTACCTTTGCAAGACCGGCGGAGCGAACAGTGATTGGTCAACGGCTAACCCCCGCGCGACCATTGGCTAACGGCTGATCGGACAATTTTGGAACGGCACGTGCACGTTTGACGTCGCGGATTTTTTTAATTTGCTCCTGAGTAATTTGAAAAAGGATGAAGTTTAACCGTCCAGATTTTCACCAAAACTCAATATTTTACCCCAAGTCTCTATGAGAGGTGTTTATTTATATTAATCTTTACATTGGATATGATTTCAGCTGATTTCATTCATATGGATGTTTTTTGACGTGCAAATCAATGACATAATTTTTAATGAGTGAGTTTTCTAATGTATTTTGGCCATTTCGCATTGTAACACGAACATTATCATGGTTTCGAACAAACGTATGCTCAAGCAAGCAGTCAACCCACCTCCCCCCGAAAAAACCATGTGTTGGCATTAAAAACAAAACTGAAAACATTCAGTCTTTAAGCCATAAACACACCCTGTCGGAAAGAACACAATGTCGTCACAGTGTGTTCACACAGTGATCACAGTGTCACTCTGTGAAAATGGGCCAAATCCACAGAGTGGCTAGAAAAACACAGGGTCGTCGCAAGTGACCTCTAAGAGCACACAGTGATCATAGCGTCACACTGTGAAAAGGGGCCTAATTCATATAGTGCCACATTGTGGTCACAGTCTTGTCACAATGTAAAACACTGTGGACAACATTGTGCTTTTCCGGTAGGGAATCAAGTGGCAGGGGCTTTTTTTGAAACTGATATTCATATCTGACCAGGTGACAACAAACGACATAATTCCATGCAAAACAACACGTTTCTTATCAACTCTACATGACCACCGGTCAATTTGCATCTTTTCAATTTACACTTCATCCCATATTTTCAAATGTGGCTCCTTCTTCGATAGCATAATCATACCAAGAAGGGTATCAAATTAAAGAAAATTAAATGATCTTTTTGCTGGTACCAAGCATGGTTTGATTGCTACAACATAAAAGGAGAAATAATCGGTCCTTGCTTTAACTGCACAGTTCATTAAGTTTGTAATACTTTTAAACGTTTTCAGATAATTCATTACAGTTTTCTGACAAAATAACTCGATTTATGGGTTTCCCTTTTTTTTTCTGGGAAACACTGTCGGGTGCAACCTTTCAAATCCCTTTTACATATTTTCAGGGGAAAAGAAAAGTGAAAATAACTTATAATTGATGAATATCAAATTCCAGGAAATATTCATGGGTAAATAATCACGGGCTGACCAGAAAATGAAACCACAACCGCAGTAAATAAGTTAGATTCTGACACATTACGTTAGAAGAAAACAATAATTACAATTCAGTGTGTTTTCGAAAAATTATTTCGAAATACCAGTGTAGCATATCTATTGTACTTGACTGAATCAGGAAGGGCAAACGAGTGAAAAGCAAGGGCGCAGGAAGCGGGAAATGTATTCATTAAAAGCGGAAACGAGATCGCATTGTTCGAGAATTGAAAAACATTCGTATATTGCTAGAAAGGTACGAACAAGGGAAAAATTGAAGGGTTTTACTAAAGGTATGTTTCACGGGGGCACACTCGTCCAAGGACGCGAGGCTACCATCTATACACTAAATTTAATTATAAGTAAAAAAAAAAAATCACTTATGAATTGACAATTTTTAGACAAGAAAAGTGTCTTTATTGTTTATTTGGGTCTTTTACCTTTCAGGAGGCACATGGGGGGGGGGGGGGAGCAAAGCAAGTGCCTCCTCTACCCCCCCCCCCCCCTCGCTATCGGCGTCCTTGCTGTAAACAATATCCCAGTCGGTAAATTAGTTATGTTAACACCACCCCCGGCCTCCACTTCAAAATAGTGACGGCTGTTGATGAGGTTATGGCCACACTTTCGCTGATTTTTGACGAAGTTGCTAGAAAGTTGCTGGCGATAAGCCGATTGGCCATTTCTCCCAGACGAGGACTCCGCCCATTGGCAAGTTTCCAAGATGTGGACTCCATATAAGTGGTGCAGAATTGTACTCATGTACATTTCACGGGGAATTTCACCAGTCGTCAATATCGACAAGTATTCCTCGACAAGCTGTCTGTTCAGGCAACGTGACGTGACACTATGAAGGTTCTAACAGTCATACTCATCATTTGCGGCCTTGTTGCAGTTGCATCAGCCAGTGACGGTAATATATTCATATTTGTTTGAAAAGTTTTTGTTTTCTGCATTCCATCAATTCTCAAATAACAATAACAGAAATAACAAATCAATTTCTAAATGTAAACACACGTCAATTTTTGTTTACAACGGTATATTCCGATGATAATTGGAATAATACAATAACAGTAGATTGCATATAAAATATATTCATAGATATAATTCATGCGATGTGAGTTACAATTGCGTTTCGAGATAATACTAAATAAAATCATGCAAAATAAATATATGATAAATTATATATACTTAGTGTACATTACATACTTTTTTTTTAAAAGCTAAAGGCCACCATTATAAGCTGAGCTTGAATAAGACGGACGGCCAAGGTAAATAATCATAAATACTTCAATGTATGATACTTTGTAAGAGAATAGATGAACCATATGAAGATAAATCCACTTTTAGATTACTAATTTTGACGGTGTGAAATAAATGAAGAACTTGGATCAACTAAATAGTTTCTGGTGCCTGTGCGTGCAATTGTGGAAGCGTGCGAAGGTGTAAATGGCCAACAAATACTTCACTTGAAAAAAAAAAGAGTAAATTCTTTAGAGAGTAAGAGGCCCGGGGGATCGCTCTCCAGACGGCCTGTATCCCACCCGTGTCCAACAACCTCAGAAATGCACCCTAAACGGCGTAACCTACATTAACAAATTTGCGACCCTAAATGGCGTAACGCCTGAGAAAAGCTACCCTAAACGGCGCGACTCCCTGAAATCCACTCATTATGATACCCTAAGTGGCGTGAACTGGAAAACCACTAATTTAATGCCCTAAGTGGCGTAAGCAGTGAAATCAACTAATTTAAAGATTGGGTTATTGATTTGCACGTCAAAAAACATCTATATGAATCAAATCAGCTGAAATCATATCCAATGTGAAGATTAATATAAATAAACACCTCTCATAGAGACTTAGGGTAAAATATTGAGTTTTGGTTAAAATCTGGACGGTTAAACTTCATCCTTTTTCCATTTGCTCAGGAGCAAATTTAAAAAAAATCCGCGACGTCAAACGTGCACGTGCGTTCCAAAATGTCCGAGTCAAGCCGTTAGCCAACGGTCGCGCAGGGGATAGCCGATTGACCAATCAGGGCGCTCCGCTCGTCTTGCTACGGTGCACACTTAATCGTGATTCGCATCTTTGAGCAAAATCGAACTCACAGAAAGAAAACATTCTGGTAACATGTAGACATGTCGTTAGTAGTTTTTCATAAAAACAAAAATTCATGCTATGAATCTCAGACTTCAACACACACTCGTTGTAACATACTTAAACTAATCCGTTTGGTATTGATAAGAAGGGAAGTAATGGACTTGCAAATCATAACCCAATTCTTTAATTCCCTTATTCCAACTGTCTTCTCATCTAAAACATTTTAATCTTGCAGAACCCGAAAAGTTCAATCAATAATTCATTTCTAATTTTCCTACAGTTAAAGAAAAAACGCTTCCCATTTGAGATGTTAAGAGATCTACTCAAAGTGTTGCACCCACTAAAGTGGCGTATCTACAAACCAAATTAGTAAACCTAAATGCATGACAGTGAAAAAAGGCTACCCCTAGCGGCGATTGCCGGCCAATTAGAGTTGAAAAAAGCTATAAACCCTTTTTCCAAAGAACGGTCGACGACGTCCGAAGGCTGGAAAAGGCGACCTTTACAGAGACACGCTTTTCTGGACCGGTGCGTAGCAAGGCCGTTGGGAGAACGACTGCCCCCCCCCGGGGTAGCAGGTCAAGAGTATTAAGTCACGGAGGTTATGGTATAAAACGAAAAAAAGGGGGATGAACCAGTATTAGCTTTATGTTATGTAGGTACAGTGTATCTTTGTAATTTCAAATGTAGTTACAGTACTGAAATGCATTTTTTTTTCATATTTGCCTTAAAGGAAAACATAAAAAATTATTTTTTGTGTTTTGTGTAAGTGAATTCCAGATTTCGGGTCCTTTGTGTCGAATTGGTTTCTGGGCTAATAGGAGTTTTGGATTGTTCAAATGAAAATTGTTGCGATGACGCGTTGGGTATGAATGGACATCTGTGTTTACGAAAAATGCATTTTGGAAAAGGGGTAGTAAATTTGGGGGTGTATTTGAATATACAAATTGCTGTTTGATATTTGTAAACATCCTCAATTTTGAGTGTTCTCAATCGGAAAAATAAAGAATCGGTTTGGTCTCGATAATCAGAATTGGTGAAAATTCGCAGGGCTTTTTTTGTAATGGAAAAAGTGAATATTTTGGTTTGTTGCAGTTACCCCAAATAATATTGAAAATTATGGTAAAGTTAGTGCATTATAACAAAGCAAGAGTCTTTTCAGTGATAATCCAGTGGCTTCCGATATTGATTATATTAAGTGACAGTTCATTACATTTGAACCAAGTAGAAATTTTAGCAATTTGTAAATTGAGCATGTTGAGTGTCGATTATTTCGGATTAATGTGTTAAGGCTTTTATGTGAATGGAATGCAGTATAGTGTCGTCAGCGAACAATACGTAGGCCAGAAGGGACGAATAATTTATTACATCATTAATTTATATAGTGCATGTAGTGGGTGAGTGCGATGGTTCCACTTGCGCATTGTAGTGAATAGATGCAGCGTGAACCTATTGTTTGGGTGCGTTTTATGTGTGAAGGAAATGGAGACATTAAGTATCGCTTTACTGGAGTCAAATAAATGCAGATAAATATCGTTAAGTGCATCTATAGCACGTCTTTGCTAAAATCCTTTGTATGATGTTTGTAGGACATAAATGCATCGATCCAATGGAACTTGAAAATATATTGAAATAAATGTAGCTCATTTGATCAATTACCGTAGACGGTCATTTGTGAAACTGTAGAATAAAATACTATATATATATTGTAGTTTGGGGATATATTCCATCAACTGGCATTTTGATAATTATATTTTTTAACATAATTTAATGGCTTACTTCGCAAAGATATGTAATTTGTATCTAGATCATAGAATATGCAAAGGTCTATAGGCATACGCCAAGAAACAAGATCCAACTTTGCACATTGAAAGACAATATCACACTGGGAGACAACGCCCGGGGGGGGGCGGGCGTCGCTCTCCACACGGCCCTGTCTCCACCCGTGTCAACACACCTCAGAATGCACCCTAAACGGGCGTAACCTATATACCAAATTTGCAACCCTAAAAATGGCTAATCACATCAGAAAGTACCCTAAGTGGGCGTGGAACTCCCAGGAATCCACTTATTCTGATACCCAAGTGGCTGTGAAAGGAATGCACCATTGATACCGAGTGGCGAAAACAGTAATAAACTCATTTGTACCCCAGCCCGATTGCCTCTTCATCTAAAACTATAATTGCTACATTGCGCATCCCGAGAGGTTCACTAACAATCAATAAATAATCTCGCTAATATAAATGTTCATGTTGAGTATGTTATCAGATCTCACAAAAAATTTGCGCACCCCTAATAGTGCGTAATCTACATACACGCAATGTATCCCTAATGGCGGCATTGGGAGAAGGCTACACTAAGTAGCGATTGCCAGCGAAGGGTGCTGAAAAGCTAACCCTTTTTCCAAAAGACTGTCGACGAACGCCCGAGGCTGGAAAGGCGAACCCTTTACACGCCTTTTCCTGGACGCGGGTGGTAGCAGGCCGCTGTTGAGAGCGGACCCTCCCCCCCCCGGGGAGCACCTTTACGGTGCCTCAGGCGGTGGATCTAGCTTTTTTTCATAAAGGGTAGGGGTTGACCCAGGGGCGTTGATCCATTTTTTTGGAGGGGGGGGGGTCAAAAGTGAAATATATGCCAAAAGTTTTCGGCGCGCTCCGCGCCAAGTTGCAATGCAGAATTACGAAAACAGAAAATTGTGTTTGTTTAATAGTATTTTTATGTGAAGTTTAATGATTTTATAGTGGTTTCTAATGATTATATACATGATGGCGTTTCTATATACACATCACATTTTCGTTTGGCAGCCCAAGGGGTGGAGGGGGGGGGGTTAACCCCTACTCCCTCCCGTAGATCTGTCACTGTGACGTATGAAATAATTGAGGGGGTCGGCGGAATATAGTGCTAACCCACAAAAGTGTTATTTTGAGATAAGCCATGTTCAGACGGCCATGACACTCCAAGGGTTTGAAACTCAGGAGGTGAAAATTAAATCCAAAAAGTTTACTTCACTCTAAGTTGTGTCGACACTCCGGAGTTTTGAAACTTCGGAGTTTCAGCCTCCGTGTGGATTAAAGTTCGAAAAAACATAAATTACAGTCTTTGGTCAAGTGTCTTGAAA
>JZLH01S0619041.1:38026-41516 GCA_001188425.1 Eucidaris tribuloides
TCTGCGTGCTTCATTTACACATTTTGGCCTCTTAACACGATCCGTTTTCCTGCGGTTGTTTCCCAGGGTTGTACACATCGCAGCTTTCGTAACCGGAATAACACTTTTCAGAAACGAGGAGGAAAAAGCTTGGGATTATACATACCCTAAATACGTTTGACCAGTCTTTAAAAAAAGCTTGGGGAAAAATATACCCTAAATACGTTTGACCAGTCTTTCGAAACCCCCCTTTTTGTCGAAAATCGGTGTTTTTGATACCCTTAACGCGTGCACGCGCGGCCCGCGTCTAAAACTGGAAAAAACACCCCTTTAAATGCGTTTTTTGGTCACGCATGTGTACAGCATTATGTTTGTCTGCCCCCCCCCCCCCGGCTGTAGATTGAAGATATAGCCTATTTTGTGCACCGTCAATGTTTTAAATTCGTGGTCACAAAGATGAATTTTGTAAGGCATGCATGATGTTTGTGTGGAACAAGCGACATTAGTATAGACAGACGAATACACCCATGCGAGAATTCAAAGTCCATGGCATACATGCGTTGCCTTGCAACGTACATTGGAAGTTATTAGTATATGTCATTATTCTTATTTCATTTATTCATTTATTTATCTATTCATTATTATTATCATTGTTATTATTATTATTATTATTATTACTACTACTACTACTACTACTAATAGTAGTAGTAATAATAATTAATAATAATAATAATAATAATAATAATAATAATAATAATAATAATAATAATAATAATAATAATAATAATAATAATAATAATAATAATAATAATAATAATAATAATAATAATAATAATAATAATAATAATAATAATAATAATAATAATAATACAGGCAAACATGTCTTAGTGGCCACTAAAATCATTCCCCTGGAGACAAATCATGTGTTAAAGAACCTGTTTATAGCAGCCACCTGTCTCTAAAGGCCACTATTTATGTTTCCCTTGGATGGCCACTATAGACAGGTTTCACTGTATTAATAATGAATATTGTTATTATTATTATTGGTATTGGTATTGGTATTTATTTCCGTGAATATTAACACAAATTAAAAATAATAAAATAAAAAAATATACGGTTGGATAGCCTCATTCAGCGTAGTAAAAACGCTGTTTTTCAAGAGGGTCCATTTATATATTCAAAATCGAATTTAAACTAACAAATCGTTAAAATGAAATCGTTAAGGTATATACAATGAAAGAAACTAACAAACTTAACCATACACTATAATTAATTGAAGTGAATGTCTCGTTACATAAATACATACACAATAAATCAAATTAACCTAAAACAAGGAAGTAAACTCAGTAAAGTATAATATTTACAATTAAAATTACAAAAATAGACGTATGCACGAAAAGTACAATTTTCAGCTATATACATGTCTTGAAGTCACCTACAAAAAAATGGCTTACTCAATATGAATCAAATAAATTCGAAATAAATTAGGAGTGAACAAATCATTACTGTGTTATATTCTACATACAGGTATATGGCAAAATTTGTTTGGTTAGGTGCACTTTGAATGCATTTAAACTGGCGGCTTTTTTGGTATTCAATGGAAGTTCATTGAAACTTGTGCCACCTCTGTAAGAAACTGTTCGTTTACAATAATTACTCCTTGGTTTTTGAATACAAAGATTATATTCAGAGCGTAATAAATATATAGATTCCTTGACCTTAAAAAGATCACTTACGTAAGATGGAGTAAGACTATTTGAAGCCTTATAGACTAATTGCAGAAGATGTTTTGTTGTAAATTTGTTCTTCTAGTAACGAGAGAATCCCAGTCAAGAATGTAGTTCTTCTTTTGATATATGGCAACGTGGATCAATATTTAAAATAATACGGCTCGCTTTTGTAGTTTTTGTATCATATATGTCTGACTCTTTTTTACCAGAGTCCCACACTATATCTCCATAATCTAATTGCGGAAGTATGAATGAGTTATATATTAAATTCAGATTTCGTCTATCAACAATACAACCGATTCTCCCCATAAAGCTAATCATTTTACTTACTTTATTGCAGACACTATTAACTTGTGTATTCCAATTCAGTTCTTCATCAACATTAATACCTAAATACTTCACACAATGAGCCTGGGTCAAGGATTCTTGAATTAACATTTAAATTGAGAATTCTGTGTTTGTTTAATATTTTTTTTGTTGCCGATAAGCATACATAATGTTTTATCACAATTCAAACTCAGTCTATTTTCATGCATCCACGCACATATTTTATCCAGGTCATTTTACAATGATTGTTGTACTGTACGAGGATTGTTATCAGAAAAATAGAGTACCATATCATCTGCATATAAGTGAATATTACAAGTATCGACTGTTTCACTACATCATTTACATAGATGACAAAAAGTAGCGGTCCTAAAATGGACCTTTGCGGAACCCCATATGAAATACGCTGTTCATCTGAAGAAGTGTTGTTTATGTGTAACAATCAGTCTATCTATAAGTAATCTCTGAACCACTGGATACTTGAGTCATCAAAACCTATGAGCTTCAATTTATTAAGTAATATATCATGATCCACAAGGGCGTAGGCTGGTTTGGGCACGGGGAGGTGCACATCTTGGGGAGGTGGACAGGCGCGCCGGAACACTTTTAGTTTTGAGGGGGCAAAATCTCGACGGGGGCACATTTATGTAATAGTGTGAGATCCGCGGCGAGGGAGGGAAGCGGCCGAGCGGGGGAGGGGGTTGTGGGAGTATATGTATACATATGTTCAGGTCTGATCAATTAGATTATTAACTCAAAATAACAAAGTCACATTGTCGTGCAATATCCTTTCAGAAACCTTTATTAATACACATAGGCGTATGGGACCTCTTCATTCTAGGGGAGCAGTTTTTTGCCCGAATATCTGACTAATGCACGAATATTCATTTTTAGATTTGAACTGCAAGGGGGTGAAGGGGGATCCCCTGCAGGCTGTACGCAGGATGCGTTGATAAAGTGGCTGGGAGTGCACGCACCCCTGTTTTGCCTTTAAAATGTGCATAAAAAGGTCATTCATACTGATATTGATATTGAATAGTCACATAAAAACGTAATTGGGGTAGGGTTTGGGAGGGGGTTTCCCCCTCCCAGGATGAGAAATTTTTGCAATTTCACCTTGAAACACAGTGTTTGCCCCTTTTAGTGACAAATGAATCTGTATTTCATTGACTTGCAATTCGTTAGTTTCGCTAATAAGAAAAATTAGAATTAGTGGTTAGGTCGTCTTGCCCCCCCCCCCCTCATAATATTGATAAGACGAAAAAGTCATAAAGAGTAATGCCCAATTATGTTTTAAACATTTCAAAGGCACTACAAAACTAACAAATTTTACGTAAAATACCACTAAACATTCATATCGTTCAATTTTCCAGACTTTTAGAATGCAATTATTGCGCGCGGAGCGCGCCGAAATTTGTGACATTTTTTTGACATTTGGGCAGCTGCTTCTAAAC
>JZLH01S0619045.1:2252-18830 GCA_001188425.1 Eucidaris tribuloides
TTGGAGTGAAGTCTGGGTCGCAGCCTGTTCTGTGTATTTCCTATCTGCTTGCGTTTCAGGGACTGTGCAAGAGAGCTAGCCCAGCTGGGCACCTGGGGGCTACAATAAGGCTTTAGACAGTCATGGTGTAGAATTTTAGCTTTACCTCGCTGTTGGGGACGAATCTCAAAAATTAGGTCGCTAAGTTTCCTCCTAATGACAAAAGTTGGTTATAACCAGCTAAATCCAACCATCTTGTCCAATAATATCTATATACAAATTACAATGATTGAGTTCACTATGATCACACTAAAATAAACACCTCAGCTTATGTGATCACTGAATATGCACAAATGAACTCTTGTTGCCAACCTCAACAAGCTTCTGGACTTGTCCAGCGTTCGTATGACGAAAAACAAAGCTTGTTTGCAGGTAGACATGTTATAAACATTAAAAAAAAAGAAATGCAAAATATGACAGCAGAACATTTCCAGTTTCATGACAATTAACAGTTCACCTGAGTTCAAAAGGTCTACAAATGTCTATGATCAAGTTCAGATTCGGGTTCATATTGATTTGCTGGACAGGATTCTCCTTTGGATGCTGTTCGCATCTTCCACCTTCCTCCGTTGGCCCTTTATCGAGTCCTGCAGGTAGTTTACCCCGTGCCAAGCCAAAATCTAGTGGAGCATTGATTGCCGCTTTGATTCTGTGGCAGAAAGTTTCATAGTTGGAATGGATTGGTAGGCTGATTTCCAAAAGGTCTACAAATGTCTATGATCAAGTTCAGATTCATGTTCAAATTCATTCGCTGGACAGGATTCTCATTTAGATACTGTTCGCATCCTCCACCTTCCTCCGTTGGCCCTTTATCGAGTCCTGCAGGTAGTTTATCCCATTCGTGACATCACTCTGCAGTATCCTTGTTTGACTCTCTGAGTCCGTTGAGAGCTCATCATCTCTCTCCCATAGCTTGTTGATCTGCTGCCTCGTGTCATACACAGCTGTATGGAGGACATTCAATTCTCCCATGATCCTCCCCTCCATGGCCGCCAAGGCCGCAATTATATTGTTTGTGCTTGGAGATGTATTGCTGTCGTCGTCAGGGCCTGGAGACGGTCTCTTCTGACATTGTGGTGGCAACATTGTCGCCGAAAACACGTACCCCCGGCCTCATTCGTTATCTGGGGAATTAGACCTTGTTGCCACAGTCTCGTCCCGCACAGGGGTTATTGTGGTATAATGTGGTGTCGATAAAGGACTATTCTCCCATTCTCCCATGATCCTCCCCTCCATGGCTGCCAAGGCCGCAATTATATCGTTTGTGCTCGGAGATGTATTGCTGTCGTTGTCAGGGCCTGGAGACGGGCTCTTCTGACATCGTGGCGGCAACAGCGTCGCCGAAAACACGTACCCCCGGCCTCGTTCGTTATCTGGGGAATTGGACGTTGTTGCCACAGTCTCGTCCCGCACAGGGGTTATTGGGGTATAATGTGGTGTCGATAAAGGACTATTATGTTTGCACCAGCTGTAACCGTCGGTATTAGTCCAAGTTTCCGAATCCATGATTATAGATCTCGAAGAAAGATAGTGGTGTTGGATCGAATGTGTGGTTTACTGGACAGTTAGAGCCACGAGTGAAGGGATGAAAATTACGCCCGGAGAGGAGGGGAAGAAAATTGCTGACAATTGTACTTAGTTATGTTGCAATGGCCTACAGTTGATAACCTGCTAACCCTTACAGTTTTATTCCTCCCATTTTTTTCCACACACTTAATACGACAACCTGTCCGGAGGAACGGCCTTGCGTTTTGCTTCGACGCGACTCGGTCGTTGGGGTGTCCCTTTTTTCTGAGTGTCCTTGGAGTGAAGTCTGGGTCGCAGCCTGCTCTGTGTATTTCCTATCTGCTTGCGTTTCAGGGACTGTGCAAGAGAGCTAGCCCAGCTGGGCACCTGGGGGCTACAATAAGGCTTTAGACAGTCATGGTGTAGAATTTTAGCTTTACCTCGCTGTTGGGGACGAATCTCAAAAATTAGGTCGCTAAGTTTCCTCGTAATGACACACGGACCCTTCCAGGCCAATTTCAATTTTGGAGAAAGGCCCTTAGATTTAGTACTGTCCATCAAGTATCATCAAGCATCCCCATCGAATACGTGACGGGAACCCTTAAAGGCCTGCCAGGTGGTGGTGGAGATCTTCATGTGGCGTGCCATCCATCGTCAACACACAGGCTAAGAAGGACCCCCACATCTTCTTCGAATCCCGCAGGACTGCTGGACGAAGGTACATGAGCGCTGGGTGGTAGAAGCATATTATTTCAATCATGCCCTCCTTTCTTTTGCATCTCGAGCTTCCTCCTCTATACCGTTTGTTCCTTTTCAGCTTTCTTCATTCTCCTGTCCTCCACCGCTGCGACCATTTGTAGCATTTCAGGGGAATGACTTGTCTGTATTGTGTATTTCTCAGATATGATCATGGGCCGAGCAAACTCACAATCACAAACCTCTAGGCTCTACACAAACACATCATCCCGGTTACTCGCCAAAGTATATGGCTTGGCAGGGCATTTCATTCCACTCACCCTCACATGCACATTCACTGTAACCACCATCCCATTACATACATTGCATCATATCTCTGCAAATGAATGAATAGACATCAAAAAGTGAGTGGATAAAACAGTACATATCGTTCTCTCTGTGTTTAATGATGAGCAACTTGAATCAGTAACAGGATACGATACACGTTTCTCCCCTTCATCAGCTAAACTATACAATAGTTATAACATTGAAGATTTTAGAGTGAGCAGTAATAATAGTACGAGCAACATGAGCGTGATGAGCAAACACCTGCAAGCTGTATTTAAACTGTACCTAACTGAACAAACAGCAACTAGTCAACTCCCTAAAACAATGGCTTGCAGTTCTATTTATACCAGCCAGGGTCAGGTTACAAACCGCAACACATTGACCCCTTCACATTCACGTACACACTGACCTCTTCACACTGTGTATGCATACACACTTTCCCCACTAACCCCAGTGGTCCACACCCCAGTGCACACTAGCGCACAGAGGACCATACCTGAAAGTACACTTGGGGTGTTCTATTATCCTAAGAAGGGTGACTCTGGGGCCATGTTGTCACACTATCCCTCACAAAGAGGCAATTTTGTCACCTCCCCCCCCCCCCCCGTTTAAAACCCGTCCCAGTTTTGAAATAGCTAAAAATATAAAGACAAAATTGTGAACATAACACTTTTCTAAAAATATCTAAAACGAACAAAGTTGGTAAAAATATGGTTAAAAACTATTTACATTTTTACAAAGTCAGAAGTATAAATCAAGGCATTAAACATGGCATGAAAACGTTAAGTTCTTCCTTTCCTGAAACATACCTGTAGCATATAAAAATACAGTACCTCTTTATCACATGTTTATATATTTGGCAGCAAGAGTAACGGTGTTTTCTTTGGCAAAAATTCTTTGGCACACGTCCCTGAAAGAATGTAACCCTGTTACGTATATGGCACCATATTTGAATACCATATATCTGAATACATAAAATATGAGTTTGTTCAAATGTAACACTGAGGCAACTTATTTTGGTAACACTTCTCTTCTATTTACTGTTGGAGAGAGAATGATTATAGTACAAATACACAATACATGTAGTTTAAATCAACGTCACTCGTACTGATAACACATAATTCAGCTGCTTGGTGGTACTGGAAATAGGCATCAGATGAAATTGAGAAAGGTTAGAAACAAAGCAAGGAGGAAATGTAGACAGACAGCTTTAAGAAGAATAGATATTATAAGAAAATCACAGTGACAGGTGAAAGAGAAGTAAAAGTGAATAGTGTAGAAAGAGTAGGTACCACTGAACAGATAAAAAATATAAACAAACAAAAAAAACTCCTTCCATACTAAAGGAATACATAGTGCACATAACTTAATGTATAATCAGATAAACAAAATATTCATACTAAGTCTAGTTTAAATGCTTATAACATATAATCAGATAAACAAAATATTCATGCTAAGTCTAGTTTAAATGCTTATAACATATATCTTGGAACGTATAAGAACAATTATCAAGAGAAATACTGAGTGAATTCAGTTGCATTCATCAGTATACTATACAAAAACAACTTTGAGAATTTAATCAAAGTTACGAAAATACATCAAAACAAATCAACTGCAATACAAAAGCAAATATACCATAACGTAAAAATCAAAATATGGCCTTATTCTTATATCTTTTCACAAGTATCTTTAGAAAGATAATTAAAAGAATATTTATGGCTTCATTTCCATGTCCTGATAAAGTAAACTATCCCTTCTTTATCTCCAATCACAAAACTATCAATCATGTTAAGCCACGTTAACAAAAAAATATATATTATCCAATGTAGCAAAGTACTCAAATTGACCTAAAGTAAAACAGTGAAACTTAAACATTGATCAAAATACGAGAAACCATATTCATTATCCTTGCATCATCCAGTTAATGAAATACCAGGTAATATATGTAAAGAATCATAACAAATCATTACTACAAAAGGAATCCCTTTTCCCCCATATAAAACATAGAGCGGCAAGTATAACAAATTTGTAAATATGTATCAATAAAGTGGACAGAGATTGAAGAGGAAAATAGATATTAGAGTAGATAGGAAATAAGAAATACCAAATTATTACAAACTCACTAGTACTTCAGAGAACTTATCACGGAACTAACTTTGTAAATATGGCATTACATATAATGCAGTAAAAACAAGCAGAGAAAGTATAGGGAGAAGAATGAAACAAGTAAAAGTGACGGAAAAGGAAGAAATTATCATATTGACATTTACACATTATAAATGACTTAAATATTTAATCCTTCTTTGGTGAGGTGTGATTGTATTCTACATTATTGTTCCAGACTTCCGGGATTGAACCGAATATGTCACAGTGGTGTCCAGTTGGGGGATGACACGGCCGTTCACATAATATCGTATGGTCTTGTTTTCCACCGCAGAGGCAAGAATCTTGGTCGGCGGGATCTGGTTGGTAGATGTAGATGGGCATATCGGAGTAGGAGTGTTGCTCACTAAGCTGGTCAAGGTGGTTTTTGGTAATGACATGGTATGAGTTGTCTCTTCCTCTTCCCCATCGTCATCCCGCTGTTGTCCATCTCCTCACTTTGTCATTTTAACATGGACAGTTGTTTTCCACAGGGGGCGGGGCGGGGGCGTAATAGGGTGGAATTCGGGAAGGGGTGATGCGGCCAGGGAAATGGCCGGACTGCTTGGTGGTATTGGTTCTGGATTTTGATCTTATGTGGCGGAAGACGGTTGTCTGGTACTGGTAAAAACTGCACTACTGACCACTTGCCGCTTTGCTGGAGGGGCATCAAGTGCTGGGGACGACCGCCTTTCGTGGTGTTTCCCAGAATGGTGATGGTGATGCATCAGGTCTGTATGCCTTCTCAAATTAAAAGACTGGTGTGTCGTATACTCACACTCCCTACACTTGTAGATGTGCCCCCTAATAATGCCATGTTCTTCCTTAAGGCGGCTGTTGAGCTCGGTTTCCAAGAGAAATGTCTCCTTGCATCGTCTGCAGGCATTTTCCCTCTCCCAACGTTCAGCCATGGGATATTCACCCTCTATTGTTTCCTCCCACATGGCTGTTGTTCCTGAATTTCTCTCATCAAACACAAACACATTCCTCCTGATGTAGTAATCTCTTATATTCTTCATATTCCTGTCTTTGTTCTTACTCTTCAAGGTAGTTTTGGAAGGCCTCCCCTGAAATAGGTTTTGGTGATGCAGCCATGGAAATGGCCGGACTGCTCGGTAGTATTGGTTCTGGATTTTGATCTTGTGTGGAGGAAGACGGTTGTCTGGTACTGGTAAAAACTGCACTACTGACCACTTGCCGCCTTTGCTGGAGGGGCGTCACGTGCTGGGGATGGCCGCCTTTCGTGGTGTTTCCCAGATCAGTGATGGTGATGCATCAGGAAGTTGAATTGGGCGGGGTGCCTACAAGTATAGAGCGCCCTACATTGCCCAATCCTAGTATAGCCCCGGGTCCTACGTGGTCCTACCCTGGAGAATCCCTGGGTTGTGATTGGCGCCCTCTACCGGTGGGGTACTTTCACTACACATCCCCCTGGCCAACAAGACTGAGACCCTCTTTAAAAGAAAAGAAACAAAATTATTTTGGGGGTTTTTGGATGTGGTTTTAGTGTTGGCCTTTGGAGGGAGTGGTGAACAGTAACACTAACTTCATCAATAGGGGGCGTCCCAATCCCCAAGTCCCGCTACCCGTAGGTCTATTATAACTATTGCTCGTAATGACATTGCCTTATTATTACTTTTCCTATGATGTAATCTGCGTATAACTAAGGTATATACCATTTAATTATTTACATCTAATTCCATCGCCTGTATTTTGGGGTCTGAAAAAAAAGAAAAGAAATGGTTCTAAATTTAGCCTATATATTTACACTACAAAATTGAAAACAAATTTAACATAAAATCAGCCCGTCTCCAATTAATTTATTTACATTTAATTTTTACTATTTCCTAGGTTTTTTCCCAACCCTGCCCCGAAGGACCCGCTCCCCAGACTCCTGTCCGGGGGTCCTCCGGAGCTTCCCCCTAACCTGCCTTAGCTTCCTTCGCCTCGTTCGCCTGGCTGGGCCCAATGGTGGGGGGCTGCCCATGATCTTGTATATTACGTCGGGCATTTCTTCATGAGCAGGAGGCGATGGCAGTGGCGGAGATGGCGGCGGTGGTGGTGGTGGTGACATTGAAGCCATTTCTACTCGGAAATCCTCCGGTGCCTCAATGGATAATTTGTCAAATTCTAAAGATTGGCAATGGAATTGAAATAAAACGATGAAACGGTAGACATCTTATATAGTTACACGTAGATTAGTGTAATCTTTGTGCAATGTGGTGCGGTGCAGTGCATATGTGTGGCAATGTCAATATTACGTATCTACTATTTACATGTTCTAACCTACGGGTGATTTGTGGGCCATACAGCCGTTTGGCGTTGCAGCCTGGAGCATTTTCGGCGGAGGAGGCGGCGGCTGATGTTATGTACCGCCCTACCTTCCGCGTCTTGTGGGGCACCCCGCAGATGTAAAATCAGGACGCGGCCTTGTGTGCCCAGACGCAGGAGACGCTGTAGCAGTGCCTCCTTGTCTGGCCAGCGCTGGGGGGAAACAGTGAAGTCGAGGCCGACTTCACTTATTCCAACAACCACCGGGATGTTCAGGTGCCCCACAAGACTGTCCCAATGCTCCTGGGTGTAGTTGCTGGCGCGCTTGGGATGGATCCCCATCGCCACCTTCCAGCTGCCCTTTTTTGGGAACCTACTGAGTACCCTGTCCAGGAAGTGAGGGTCCTTGTAAAACTGTGGGTCACAGAAATTCAGGACCCCTGCCACTAGCTCGACAGGGTTCTCAGGTTGATGGCTGGGCCAGCTGATTTTACCCTCATACCAACCACGCCTGTCTGGGTGAAAATGGGAGTCATACCCAGGTGGGGGGGTTGGTGGGGAAGTGGCGATAGGGAGGCGCCCTGCCGCCAAGGCTGGTGTGGGGGCCCAACCGCAGCCTCTGCCCCTAGGGAGGGAAATTGGCGGGGTTGTGGTTGAGTTATCTGCCAACCGGCAACCACGACCCAAACCTATAGGGGGAAGAAACCGGGCTAGCGCCCGCCCACGACCCGCGTTACAAGGGGGAAGATTCCTGGCTGGAGCCCGACCTCTTCCTCCCTCACGCAATAGCTTGCGGGGAGGGGGCTGGGATGAAGCCTGAGCTGAGGCAGGGGGGACACACCCCTCCACAGTCCTGCTTGCCTCGTCAGTATGACCAGGCTGGGGCTGAGGGGGTGGTCGTTGGTAGGGTGCTACCCCTGCCTTTATTAGTAATCCCTTTGCCCTTCGCATATTTCTCCTCCAAGTACGCTTTGCGGGACCAGGGGGTGGAGGGGGTCCCACTAGGTCCCATAGATCGGGGGTTGGGGTAGGCGTCGCCTGCTCTCCCACAGAGGTAGGAGGGGCTTCATTTTCTCCGTTTTCCACCTCATCTGCAAAAATTGATATGGTATCCATGTCTGTGGGGGAGAAAGAGAGAGAGAAAAAAAAATATGAGAAAAGATGTTATTCTATTTTCTCTGCTTGCAGAAGGGACAAAAGTATTTGTCGATGGACATGCCTTCTGCTGGGGTGACCCCTACACATTCACCATGGAACCATTCATCACAGCTGTCGCACTGAATCATAAAATTGCCGTCATCTGGCTTTTTACAAAAACAACACACGTCTTTCCTGAGATGTGTATTACGGACCTCACTGGGGTCTGTACACTTTTTTAGTCTGTCATGATTCAGGGTTAGAGTGAAATACTAAACCTACGATACGGAAAGATATGATAAAACACAATCTCCTTCTTTTCAAAATCGGTTGAAGTAGAAAAGAAACTTTTTGTTTCAATCTCTTCTTCCCGAAAATGATTGAAGAAGTTAAACAAATTCCTCTTCTTTCCGTTACCGGTTGAAGAAGATTTACAATTTATACAACCATGAACGATAAATATATAAGTGCATGTATACAAATTTAATGAGTGACACAAATACGAGTAGACAAATACACACCACAAAACACAACCACTGTACACACTAGTTTGTGCAATATTCTACAACGTATTTTACAAACTACAAATTAATAATCTAACTGCTAAATGTCCTTCGCTACGTTGAGGGGGCACTTAACCCTTGCTACAAGCTGCCCTACCCTATCCTGAGGGGGCAATATTAGCAAGGAAAATTACAGCTAGATAGTTACAAATATACTTACAAATATACTTACAAACAACTAAATATTATGGCGTGAATGTGAGACGAAAATACAATCATCAAATTCACTTACCAAATTCCGTCATTGCCGCAAGCGTTTCGGATAATTTGGACAACACAAAATCTAACTCAAAATAAATCAACGGAACGTGGTGTGTATAAAGTGTGTAACAAAGAAATAAATGTGTCACTACCAAAACTAATGTGAGATGGTAAAACAAAAATGTGAGTTAGAGGTATGGAGTAAAGCTACAAAATAAATGTGCAACTTAATTCTCCTCTAACACGATTTACAATGAAAAAAAAACTAAATATACTCTACAAGTAAAGTAATAAGAAAATACGGTAGGGGATTCTAGAAATAAATGTAGCATCAGTATATAGTGCCAATTAAGCGACCCGAACCGACACAATGGCGTTTGGCGCCAAAATCGTGGTTCTGAAACCAGGCATGCGAAATAACAAAAACTTAATTTGCAATTCAATATAGCCTGTACGGCGTTCGCCGTAAAAGATTTCTACCGTATTCTACACCAAAATAACGCTAGGGTGAATTAAAATTGTAGATTACCCTACGGAAAAAAGAACCTTTTGGTGTAGATAAATGGCATATATAGTAGATATACAGCTTTTAGTGACTGCTAGTACTTGCCTGTTACTACGGAAAGTACAATCTTCTGAATCTTACTATTTCTCGTGTCCTCCTTATCTCTTTAACATTCAAACGCTTTCCTTTACCGTCAGCAGTCTTGTGCGTAAATGGAGGTGCTATGAGTGTTGGACCACACATGAGAAGGTCATATTCTATGTGAAACCCTCGATCGGCCATCACTGCATCCCCTTCATTAAGTAAATTCAGAAGTCCACTTTGCTGCGTGAGATATTTCCGACACATTTCCTCCCCAAAGTTCACGGATAAACGTAAATGCTCCATTTGGATTTATTCCGATGAGGCATTTGTAAATGTTATGGCTTTTATACTGGCTGTCAGTCTTGTACTCTACCTCTTTATTCCGTGACCTGTCCATAAAGAATTCGTTGCAATCAATTGTTAATCTCACTGTTGAGAAGAACTTTCAAAAGTTGCGTGGCATCAGTTTCCTTACGATTGATTGGGATGGCCAGTGAACCAGAGCTGGGTACAGTGACTGATTGAGCTACGCAATCCATGTGATTGTAATTTCAGGTACTGTTGTTGTCCCAACGAAAAACAAATCAGCAAGTAGGAGGTGGGACAAATTTAGTTGGAGGCGTATAAGCGTCATCAGGAACTGATAATAGGGAGGAAGTGTCCGTTGCCTTCCTGGTTTTCGATGGTTCTTTTCTTCGTACTGCTTGCTTGTTGCGCTCGCTGATCCACGGCAGTATTTCATGCCTTCAGCACCACCCTTGATATTCTCCCACACTCCTGAAAGAACACAAAAAAAGGAAACAATTTTTGTTAATTCTGGGAGAACTGAATCTTCTTCTTCTCAAGTCACTGCGATTTGAGATGGATCCAGTCCAGTACTGGATGCACTGCTCAACAAGTAGAGTAAATACTGCCAAATCTTGGTATGTACAAGGCTCCCTCAGAAGTGAAAAAACCAGGAGAACTGCATAAGAACCTATAACAGGGATTAAGGAGTTACATGTATCTGAAAATCACACATGAACTACCTATTATGATAGACAAATGCTTGGCAGAAGATTCTTTAAAGGCAGTGGATCTCATTTGCAAACATCCCCGCAGACCAGGAAAAGACAACTCATGCCCTTAGGCTATTGATGAAGCAAAGTCTGTGAAATCTGATGATCAGTGATTGCCTAGAATTTGAAAAATGCAAAAGAAAAACAATAGCCGTCTAGTGTACGTTCTATGGTAGGAATTTTTTTCTCGCGAGATAAAAAATTCAAATCTGAGTCTAATGGTCACTATAATTCCACTTAAACTGAGTTTCTAGCTCCTATATTTTGCTAAAGGTTCCCAGATGGCATTTTCTCCTAAATGCCATTGTATTTACACAATGTTAATTTTTCGGCATGCAAAAGAGATCCCCTGCCTTTAAAACTTCTATACAAGCAAAATAAATAAAATTCTGTTTTAGATAACAATGCAGATAATGCAAACGATGTTATGGCAAGGATGGACACTTTTTTTTCACCAAAATCTCCATCATCTGCATGTAGTGTTTTTGTTTTTTTCAAAATATTAATAGATATGAACAAAGAATGAAGGGTGGTTTTTTTTTAATTCTACATTTCGTACCTTGAAGGAGTGAGATTGAGTCGAATCCTGTGTAAAAGTTAACTCGTTCATCACTGCCATTAACAGCTCTATTAATAAACTCATCGAGCTGACCTTTGGGTTGATATGAAGCTGCTTGCTCTTCAAGGACCTTTATATCACTGCTGGTGAGAAGAGTCTGTGTTCCCACAGAATTCCTTGTTGCCGAGTGGAGTTTGAGGTAGTCATGGTTCTGCGAGGAAGGGGGAGGGTTGGCGTGGAGGTTCACATCTATTTGTCAAAATTTGCGAGCGAGCCAATAAAAAAAAATGAAATTTTTATCTCTGTCATAGACCTGGTTTGTGAAGAAAAAAGTATCATTATAGGCCCAAACTACCATGTTGAAAAATACATTGATGAGTTTCACAATAAAAAATATATCATTTATTCATTTTGGTTAGTCTTGGGTTGGTTGGGGGCAATAATAGCAAATCAACGACCGACACTTTCTTTCCTCTTCCATTTCTTATGACGACTGTGGGTGGCAATGGTTACTTCATCACCAGCATCAGGTACACTGCCACAAAGTGGTCGCTTCGCATTCGGGTCCACATCCGCTGCAGCTAGGCTGGGGCTGGGCGATGATCGTGAACCGGCGCTGATCCCTCGGCGCTCAGATGGAGCATTTCTCTCCCTTCATGCTTCATCTTGTCCGATATTGTTCCAGTAAAAATATTTCGGTCGGGTATTTGCAGTGCCATCTGCTCAAATTGCTTCCTTCTGAAAATGTCTCGAACAAATATGCGAGTTTGGCTTCAGGTCAAAGTTGTCTTTCCTGCGAACCTGCGAAGCAGATTTTTCCAAGTTTCCGCTGTTGTTTACATGTTGGAAACTTCCAACTTCACTTCCCTCATCCATGGATGTTTTCCTATAATTTTTGTCGTTTGGCATTATTGGCCCAGCATTGGGCCGCTTTGTAAAGGAATTCCATTTAAATATCAAATGTAATGTTATGTATATGAAAATAACTTTGTTATTTGCAAGATTATAAAAAAGATTTTGACACGATCCACGAGTTATGAGTACTTTAGCGTTCAATGTGTGTATCGACGCACTTAAACCAGAAGAATACTGTATATCCCAAGAATTAAGGGTAAAAAATTAGAGCGTCATATGTGTTCAGATTAGGAGAGTTATATGCAAGAGGGGAAATTGTGGGAATTCTTGAAGAATTTTACCAATATTGGTGTGACTAGCTACGTACTGCATTCTGTAGGTTGCTGTTGTAGGCATGTATTCATCTACCTTTGCTTGTGGGGCATCATTCGCTTTCAACCATTCACACATATCTTTTACATCCTCTGATACTTCAGTATCAACATCATTGTTGTCATCATTAGTATAATACTTTTCTTCTTCCTTATTTCATATTTGTCTTTTCATTTAGTTTTTTATCCTCACATAACACAAGTGCCTTTCATGCAACCCAGTAGCAGGCCTTTTCCTAGCCCTTTTTATGTAGAAATGTTCATAGCCTGTCTGTCCATCACAGTCCTTTAAGCATCCCCCGCTATGACTGCGAGGGATGCCTTTTCATACCTCTGGTATAATTTTTATTCGAAAAGGTGTTTTTTCATTAAAAATTATCTTGACCCTTTTTCAACACTTTGCTTAATATCTTTACGTTAACATAGCGAATAGAAATGAAAAAGAAGTCAATTTGTGAATTGGATAGTATTAAGTAGACAATGTTTATTGAATACTTAAGCTGTGTATGATCAATTTCTTGAATTTCTCACTTGGTGTGATTTTTTTTTTTCAAAAACAAGCCATAGCTTGTCAGATTACTAATTTCTTCAGGAAAAAAAAATGGCAGTTGGTTATAAATTATGCCTCTATAATACCATTCACAGAAAGCTATTGTGATTTATATACATCATGTCATCACCCATTTTTCCTCTTCATTTGTATACCATTAGATCATGTTTGCAATGAACATACATGTACATGAGATTTTGTTGAAAAAGACGGCATTATCTAATCGTATTTGGTTTTAATAGCATTCTGGATCGAAATTTTGCTAAATTTACCATCTGTTATGTTCACCATGCACAAGCGTGCATATTTTGTGTTGATTTCTTGGCAGATGAGCTCCTTTCTTAGGCAATTACATGTAAGTTCAAAGTGGGCATTTGCGAGCAATGCCAGGGCATCATGTTGTGTCTCTGACACATTACATTGGTCTATAAATCTGGCAAAAGCAGTAATTCCACGTGTGAGTTGTCTCTGAGTTATACCTCATCTGAAAGAGCAGACTCTGCTCTTTCAGATGAGGTATAACAGAGTCTGTTCTTTCAGATGAGGTATAACTCATATAACCTTAACGCCTTATTAACCCTTTGGATGCTATAATGTAAAATATAGTCGAAAATCTCGGGGTCCCCCCCCCCCCCTCGAGATTTTTCATTAATAAATAAAAAAAAAAACTAAAGACATTCAGAATCTATTATTGCAGGGTTATGACTTTGGGGCATAAAGCTTTCAAATTGAAACAAAATCCCCAAAACTAAACTTGGGCTTTAATATTTTGCAAATTTCTGTTTACTTCAGTTGATGCACTCCTGCAGAGCCCAGGCAATGAACCCAGCACTCCACAAAACAGAGACATGGCAATGCTAACAAATACTGTAACTGGTCAAAATAGAGGGAATTTTGAGACTTTGAGATTTACGGAATCTTTCGGTGTTGCATTTGATGGTACATAGACCAGAAATGTTACTTAGTTGTCTGCTTAGAGTGCTAGCTTTTGTTGGTGGAAGAAGATGTCTATGCTTTGCAGAACGCAAGATTCCAGTACCCTCAGAAGTGAAGTGTCGTCAAAAATCAAAATTTGTATGACCTTCACAAGTTGCAAATGTTTGAACATATATATATATATGAAATTGGAAACATGGGGACATTCAGACAGTAGGGGGCAGTTCCACGCGAAAGTGGACAAACCAAAAACTTCATAAAATGGCTTTATCTCAAATCATTTTACATTTCAGTGGTTTGATTGCCTATGAAATTTAAAGAAATGATGGGGGTCATAATTTCTGCCCCAAATTTTGGTTCTTGAAAGCCATCTTCTAGGAGAAACAGCAACAGTACACAGAATGCTATATGTGGGACTACATATGAAAAATTCTCAGTTTTATGCAAAAAACAGCAAAATTACAATTTTTTCAGCAGTTTTTTCCTTGAAATAGTGTGAAGCATCTTAAAGTACAATGATAACTGTGTTGCTTTTCTAACAAAAGTCTGTGAACTTGAAGATAATTTCATAATAATCCTGACGTCATTCCGTTACCGTCATTCCGTTACCAAACGTTAATCCACTAATTGAGCTGTAATTAATTAGTCAAATTAGAAAATGCTTCGTTTCATGAATCAAATTTTATGTAAGACTCCAATCTTCAAATTTAGCACCTTTAAAACACAGTTGAATCATATAATTCACAGATTTTTGGAAAAACATCTTATCTTGTGAAAAACCATGTCTCTTTTAGCGTCATTCCGTTACCAAGCTCATTATTATGCAAGATTCATTAACAGAAATGATTTTGTTGAAAAAAAATGAGAGAAATTGTGTAAACTAGTAACATGCATAGAATTGGGTAGCATATTTGACATTGTAATGACGACTGTTTGTTTTACACTGGTAAGAAAGTCCAAAAAATGAGTCTGACTGTCATTCCGTTACCATGGAACTGCCCTAGGACGTTCACATCGAACCTGTCATATGTGCATATACGTTGGGACCAGGAATCTGCGATATACAGTGTATGGTAGATAATGTGCATGCATGGGGTATTTTGACAAGGCCTGTGGCTATATGTACTGATTAGTGTAGAAATTGCTTTGCACAGTGAATCTTTTTGATGTACATGTAGATGTATGTACATTTTTGCAACATCTACAGTGATCTCTGAATAGTTTCAAACCATTCATCAAAAACAGAATGTGGATTTCCTCCGGTCTGATTGCTATAACTATAATTATTTAATTTTCATTCATGCAGTCCATTTTTTTTTTTTTTTTGGAGGGAGCAGCTGTGGGGCTTGAAAAATGCTTGGGGAGGGGGCATGTGAATTCCAAGGCCCCCTGTAACTATGCCCATTTAAGTGTGAGTCTGCTGTGGGATCAAAATCCTGTTCTTCCATCCTCCTGCCTCTTCTCTCTTCTCTTGTTTCCACATGTTCTTTTTCTTCCTGACCACATGGTCCCCAACACCCCCCGCCCCTACATGTCACTACTTGGCCCAACAGCTCGATTCTGGGGTTGGTCTGCTTAATTATACACCGAAGTTTATAAGTCCCAAAAGTGTCGTCTGTGACCAGGTGTTGCATTGACAGGTGGGTCAAAATGAGGGCAAAGTAATAAGGAGAAAGTAATTAAAGGCAAGGTCCACCCGAAGTCAAGTTGGTTTTAAGAAAAGCAGAGAAATGAGAGAAACATATTAATGAAACTTTGGCGAAAATCCACCAAAGAATAGTGGAGTTATGATGTTTCAAAGTTTTAGTTTTATGACGTCACATACGAGCACGTGCCCGTATGTCATGCAATATTAATTCCATAAATTGCCAGTTTTTATTGGTCATGATAATTAAATGATTTTTTTTTTTTTTTGATTCATAGAAGCATGTGTGAAATAATGTGTCTAATTATAAACTGAATGCACAGGTAAAATCATTTTCAGTTTTCTGAGAAAATGTCATTTTATGGAATTTATATTACATGAGAATGGGGGAGGTCCTCGCATGTGACGTCATAAATTTAAAACTTTAAATATTCATAACTCTCTTATTCTAAGATAAATTTTCGCCAAACTTTCATTAATGGGTTTCTCTCATTTTTCTGCTTTTATTAAAATCAACTTGACATCAGGGTGGACCTTGTCTTTAAGAGAGGTGTGTAGACTTTCCTCGTTGGTTTTAACACTGTTTCAAGTCGGTTTGTTTTTCTGAAATGATGGCAGGCGTTTTGTATGAGATCAAACTAGAGGTTTATGTTTAATCTGTTGAAGCGCATTGATATATCCCAGTGACATGAAATGCACTATATAAAAGCTATGTATTATTATTATTATTATTATTATTAAGACTATGAACGGGATACCTCTGGCTGGATTCTATAGAGAATGCACGTTATGTTGAAATCCAATGATCTCCAATGGGTTAAATTTTACCCCCCCCCCCAAAAAAAAAACGAAAAAGAAAAAAAAAAATTAGGGGGAGTTATATCTATCTCTATTTGTAATGAACGTTTTATTAAGTAGCTCATTTCTCAAGACCAGACACAAAATGCCACTTTTAACATTTTTAAGTAGGAATTTAATGCAATATTACTCATGAACTGCCTCGGTTCTGCCTCAGAAAATGATTTTTATGCCTCCGCAACGAAGTTGCCAGAGGCATCATGTTTTCGGGTTGTCCGTCCGTGCGTCCGTCTGTCCGTGCGTCCGTCCGTCCGTCCGTCCGTCCTTCCGTCCGT